>PVLD010005588.1:0-110391 GCA_004027595.1 Dinomys branickii
GGGGGGGGTTAAGCGGCAGTGAGTCTGACAAGGTCTCCGTAGACTGCGAAATCCCTCGTGTTTAGGGTGTAAAATATTGTTGGGTCAGTATTTCTATAAATACTTTATTAATGCCTTTAATAATGCCTTTAATATTCATGATGACTGGGTTCATTTTAGGAAGCTAGTACATGCATTTAGCATACATTAGTCACTTTCAACCTCATTGTCTTCCTTTCCCTCTTTTGCCCCTCCCCCTTTTACTTTTGCCCCTCCCCTTTTACTTTTACTTTAGTCACTTTCAACCTCATTGTCTTCCTTTCCCTCTCTTGCTTCTCCCCTTTTTCCTCTTCCCTATCTCCAGAAGTCTACCTTCTGGTCTTCTGTCCTTTCTTTTTAAATTCTTTATTAATTTATGCATTTCAGGCTTCTCATATAAGAGGAAGTGTGTCACTTCTAACTTTCTGAATCTGGCTAATTTCACTTAACAGGATGGTCTTGAGCTCTTTCCATGTGCCTGCAATCAACAAGATTTCATTCTTTTTCTGAATGTGTAGTATTCTATTGTGTATGTGCACCATATTTTCTTTGTTCATGAATTGTGCTGCTATGAACATGGATTTGGGTATGCATGTCTCGCTATAATATGCAGTCCTGAATTTTGTTGGGAATGTCACATCTGGGGGTATACAGCATGGCATGCCACTGCTGTGCTAGCACACACAGCTACTGGGATTGTAAACTTGGCACCAGTAATGAATTAAAGAGGCAGAGTTTAAAGTAAATGAAGACAGTTTATTTGGAAACAAGTGGACAAAGAGAAAGACAGATAGCTATGGTTTTTGTCCCCAGCTCTTTCTTTTATTAAGACTGGTGTCTCTGCCCCATGTTAGGCACCTAGAGCTTCTAACAATCTGATTCTCTCTGCCTGTCTCTGACCCTAACCTAGCCTGGGCATCTCTGTGTATATGCATCTATACGTGTATAGGCCATTTAGCTATCTTCCTTCTCTTTTGTGATGCCTAAGTGTAGGGGGAAGGGGAGCCTCACAGAAGGCAGCTTAGTTTAGAGTTAGGAATTAAATAAAGGGGACGTGTGTGCAGTGGTGTAGTGATGGTAAAGTAACATACGTAGCATATATGTATAGGTGGATGTGTCTTTTATACGTGAAATAAGACTCAGGTAGCTGCCTTTGTCTTCTTTGTATTTTATCAGGTTTAGAGGGAGCTGGTTACCCTGGTCTTTCATGTTCTCGGCTACATCTCTATTTTGCTTGGGAGCTCTTTTTGCTATTCTCATGTTAATTGTGTTACCTGGCACTTTCCGAGGTCTGGTTTCTCTCTTTAACCTTTGTCTTTTAATTGCTGGAGTTTAACTATAGAGGTGAAAGCTACCTTTAGTAAGACTTCCTATTAATTTTTAAATAAAGCTTAATGAGATCCTGTTTTATCCTCTTTTTTGCTGATGACCTGTCTTTACAGGAATATGCCAAAGGGTGGTATAATTGGATCCAATGATATTTCTATGTTCAGTTTTTTGGAGGAATCTCCATACTAATTTTCATAGTGATTGTATTAGTTTACATTCTTACTCCCAGCATAGGAGGGTTCCTTTTCTCCCCCACATCCTCACCAGCATTTATTTTATTTTATTTTATTTTACTGTTTTATTTTTCTTGACGTTAGCCATTCTTATTGGGGTGAGATGGAATCTCAGTGTAGTTTTAATTCATAGTCCTATGATGGGTAGAAATGTTGAACATTTTTTCATATACTTTTTAGCCATTTAATCTACTTCTCTTAAGAGTGGAATATATGCTTCTCAAAAGAAGTTTTTATGGGGTTAATTTTTGACATTCTTTATATATTTCAGTATTAGTTTTCTTTCAGACTAACTAGCAAAGATTTTTTTCCATTCAGTAAGTTGTGTCTTCACTCTGTCAGTTGCTTCCTTTGCCATGCTGAAACCTTTTCATTGGATATGGTCCCATTTGTTGATTCTTGGTATTATTTCCTACGTGTCTTCAGATACTTACCCTGTATTGTCTTCCAGCAGATTCAAGTCTCTGGTTTTATATTTAGGTTTTTGCAATTGTGTTACTCAATGCAGAGTTGCAAACAAAAACAAAATTTTACACAGTGCTTCTGTTTGTGAGCCAAATTGCTCACAAACAAAGCGTTCATGGAGTGAGGTGCCATTGTATTGCTTTTCTAGTTCTAGGAACAATGTTGTTGGTATTTTAATAGTGATTACGTCAAACCTTTAGGTTGCTTTTAGTAATATGGTCATTTTCACAGTATGTAAACCTGATTAAATAAGTAAGAGAAAAAAAATCAGTCTCCTACTTAGATTTAAAATAATGTGTGTAGACAACCCTCAAGAAGGTGGAGCCTAATTCTCTTTTTAAGTATAAGCTATGCGTAGAAGATTCCTTGCAAAGAGTATAGTATGGAACATTGGGGCTATTAAAATGGAAGAATATAGTAAAGAACCTGAAAAGCACTACTGTAGCCAGGTGCCCAGGGTTAAGGCCAACAGTGACTCATGTTGATAGTATGTATTCTTGACATACCTAGTTTATGATATTTTAATTCTGTGATCTTCCTCACCAAGACAAACTACTTCAGTCTAATAATGAAAAACTGGTCCCACCTCAATCTCAACTTAAAGACTTACAAAATACCAGACCTCCAGACTATCCAGATCATCTAAAGTCTGATGGGCCAATGTTCAGGGAAGAAATTACCTATAGCCAAACATTGCTCTTTAGGTAGGCTAGCCTACCCTAGTTTTATTTAAGATGGCAACCAGTGTGACTCTATCTTAAGTCGAGCAAGGCAACCTCTATCGTCATAATCCACCAGCATGCTCAATGACGCACTCCCCAGTGCTATGACAGTTGATAGTTGCCATGACAATGACCAGAAACAACCATAAAAGGACCTGAAAAAGTGGTATCCTGATTTCCAGAAAAAATATGATTCCTTCTCATTTGTTAGACTGTCCCTCTCCCTCATTTCTTTTACCTTGTATCTATAACCTCCTGACCACCAAAGAATTGAGAAGTTGATTTGCAAGTTTTATCTCCCACATTTGTCCCTGGCCAAGCATAAATGTCTCCTTTGCTGCTTAATTGGCATTTGGTTTTGTTATTTGTACCACACTTTTGAAATGCTCAAAGGGATTCAGTTTGGGAATTTTAAAAATTTCCCTGAGCCTCAGTTTCCCACCTGGACAACTTAGAGCGTATAAATTTCTATGCAGCCTTCTTTCCTCTACCCCACCATCTAGAGTGGGAGGCAAAGGCTCTGAACTAGGAAAGTGCTTTCATAGCGTAAAGCGATGTGCTTCCACCAGAACATCCAGGTCCATCGCCCGGCATGGGCCCCTTCTGGCTGATGGTCGTCAGACTATGTATGCCATCTTTTTATTTTCCTGGGCAGCACTATCTTTGTAAAGGCAGTGTTCTGGATTTTAGCCTCCACTTGCACTCCTGGTTCCTCCATATATGAAGTAAGCAAAGAAAAGGAATGATTATGAAATATCCTCTTTTAAAAGGAAAAAACAAATGGCTGATGACTTTGAAAAAAAGGTTGGAGAACTGTCACAGTTAAGAGGAATCTAGGAAACATGACTCAATATAATATGTTCGATGGGCTCTTGGAAGAGAAGAAAGGCAGTTAAAAACTAAGAAATTCTGAATAAAGTATGAACTTATAATAAAATTTAACAATAAAATACAAGTTCATTAATTGTGGCAAGTGTACCATAACAATATAAAATGTTACTAATAGGGAGAAACTGGTTGTGGGGTATATTGGAACTCTGTAATATCTTTGCCATTTTTCTATAAACCTAAATGTTATAAAAGGGGATGTAAATATAAAGGAAAGGGATATTCAGTATAACAGCCTTTCTGTACTAAGAAGGGATGCTTTTCTTGAATATAATGGTCAGAGCAGGCCTATAATTAGTAGTCTGTAAGTAGCAAATAATGAACCCAAAAAACATGCTCAGGTTTTTCCTTATACATTTTACGGCTTTGTTGTTTTTGCTCTGAGATAGGAAGCTTCTAGTTGCGAGATAACTGTGAATATGGCTTGTCGCTGAGGACGAACGATTCTGCAGACATAGCTTTGTGTGGGTACCGTGACTGTGAAAGGCAGGTAAGGGGCGTGTCCGTCAGCGCCTTGGACACTGCTGGGCAGGGAAGAACGCAGACCCAGCTAAGCGAGGGGAGCTTTATCTATTGTCTGGGGGCCTCCTCATAGCGCTGCCAAGTGAAGATGGAGAGTTTACATGGAAGGGTTAGTGAGCTGTACTGACTACGTGAAACTTCTCCAAGTTAAAGCGACTTCGCTTATTCAGATAAATCACATTCAAAGCAGCAGACGTTGATAATTGTTAAGAAGAAAACGACCTAGATTCTTTTTAACTTGACAACTTGTAGTTCCATAAAACATATGGGGAAAGGGAAGGCTGAAGAGGGTGACACTGTGAGCAAACCAGTGGCTTCCTGTGGGGCAAAGACCCTGGCACTCGTCCCCTAGTCCAGACCAGGGTGTTGGGTGAGAGCTGTAGAAGGTGCACACCTGCCATCGCACAGTGAGAGTCTTGGCCAGTTAGGGCGAGAGAGCAATTTTGCCTAAACACGCCATTAGTGAGTATGTCGGTTATGGTGGGGAGATGCTCCTGGAAGGATGGGAGGGTGACGTAGAGTAGCATAGACTGATCGAGTTGTTCGTGGGGTGAGCACTAAGAGTAATTTTCAAAGGTGAACAAAAATTCGTTGTTAACGTTCTTGAAAAAAAGCATATTAAGAGGACAAAAAAGCATTAGTCATAGAAGATAAATTGATGGTTTGGGAACATTAACTTGACAATTGTGTAAAGCTAAATCTTGTTTACAGTCAATCATTAAACTGCAGAATTTCAGAAGCCTACACTTCGCAGTCAGAGATGCTTGGTTTCGGTCTTCTCTTGGGAGCCCCTGAGCTTCTACCCAAGCGTGTTCCCACCTGCACATGGGGCCCTCCCATCTCTCCGCTCTGCTGTAGGGAAAGTGGCTTTGCTTGCTGCCTTCTTAGCCTTTTCTTTTTAAATCTGGATGTAGCTTTTGGCGTTTTCATATAATAGTCAGAATGTCGTCCTCAAGACCTGCCTTCGCTTTAGTTAATTTAATTCTAGTAAAGAACTTGAAAGAATGTTAATTAGTAAGAGTCAAGCTTAAGAAACATCCAGTTGACTTTGGAATTACCCTATTTAACAAATATTAAAGGCTTATTATTTGTTACAGGTTTGTCATATTATGGCAGTTATTAGCAATAAGTAGTCCTTAGGGTTTATTATAAAATTATAAAAGATTTTACAATAAATGATTTTATATTAAAATTATTTCATATTATAAAATTATAAATGATTTTATAATATAAAATAGAGAAATGCTATAAAATGAAATAGACATTCTTCTAGAAATCGAAATTCAGTAGAGGAGTCCCCCAAAAAGCTGTGGCAAAGCCAATAGTCAGGGTATTAGAGAATTGAGAGCGGCATAGAAAACAGCCTCAAAGGAGCAGCAGCATTTGCATCGAATCACACAAAGAGAGAGAAAGAGGAGGGAGAAAAGAGAGAAGAGAGAAAGAAAAAATTAGTAAAATGCTACTTCTGTAGCTATCAAGTAAGCGTTGCCATGGTTAAAGGGATTTGGATGCTGAGCTTTTTCTGGATGAAAAGAATCCCTGGAGAAGTAAAGAAGGACCCTAATGTGGGCTGCTTTAAGTGACCTAGGAAGTCGAAGCTCTAACCTGTGTGCCAGGAGAACCTGTGAAGGGCTCTGAGAAGAGTGACCGCCGTGTAAGCACTTAGGTTGGCATTCTGGAAAGGGATATGTTTTGAAAGGCCACTTAGAAGGCGATTATATTGGTCCAGAAGAGAGATAGTAACAGGCAAACCAAAGCCATGAACAGGAAAGGTCAGATGTGGCATATTTTAATACCAAAATTTGTATCATATGGTAACTGTTGGAAGGATTCTGGCTTAGTGAACTGGGGATCCCTCTCAGTGAGAAGGCAGCTCTAGAGCAGTCAGGTTGGGGGAAAGATGAGCCATTGTGGACATGCAGATCAAGAGCTCAGGGCTAAGTCTGGACTGTAGACACCACTTTGGGGCTGTGGCAACCTCTGGGGGTAGCTGAGGTTCTGAGAGTGGGTGAGACTGCGTAGGAATAGAGCAAAACAAATGACAGCGAGTAGGAGACAGCAAGATAAACTTTTTCCATACGGGAAGGTGGCCCAAGAAGGAGGGCTGGGGAGGAGGGCCAAGATGGAGGAGAAGGGGAGGAGATGAGAGAAGATTTAAGATGCATATGTCATGTACCAACTCCCCAACATGACCATAATAATTAGTATACTGCAAATATATACTAATACTTTTTTAATTCCCTGGAAAGCTTGTAAGATAATACGGAAATGGGCCAGAGACAGAGCCTATTAGTGTGTACAAGGGGAAAGCAACAGCAGGGATCAGGTGTCAGTTTGGCATCTAAATTGTATGTACTGGGTAGAGGCATGTATGAAAGAAAAACAGTACATGTTGTCCCTGGTAGTGTATTTTATTGGAGGAATACTGAGATTACCCCACTTATTCAAGTTTGGGTGGTAAACTTTTGAGACTTTTGTAGTGATGGGGAACATATGTTATTTATAATGAACCACAGCAGATTTCAGTTAAAGTAACTGCTGATTCCGTAAACCTAGAAAGCAACAAAAAAAGCTGACATCAAGGCAGGCATTTTGAGTACTCATCAGCTAGGCACCTTCCTGCTGTCCTGACTGGGGGAGACAGATGAGACAGCATGCATGCCAGAGAAGAGTGACCGAGTGTGCTGCTGCCAATTGCATTGCTAAGTCACAAGTGATCATTTTAAAGAACATTCTCCTCTTGGAATTTTACAAGCAGGCAGTTATCCTCAGAACTCTGAGCTGTGAGACCCTTACCTGTCCGTTCGTCACAACAGTTTCTGCCCATGAGGCTTATTTATAAATGGGACTATAAAGTCAGAAAGCCCCTGAGTGAATAGTAATTAGTCCAGTAGCTGACCTCCTTTGTCTCTGAGTGGTCTCTAAACAGGCTTTTCAATGCAGAAACCTGCGGTGTTTCACACTGCTAGATGGCACATATAATAACCCTACTGGCATTTCCTCCTGAAAGTGGCCATGCTGGACTGGACACTTCTGAATAACTAATGGAAAGTCCTGTGTGGTTTCTCTTCATGCATGGATCCTGTTTTGTACAACTGGTAGGTCTACAGCTCTCTAATCAGATCAGAATGGTGTAGGCCACGGGCTATGGAGACTTTGGATGTTAAATGAGATTGTCAAGAGATTATCCTCATTTCATTCAAAGTGTTCCATCAAAGTGTGTGCATTTGGATGAGGAATTCTTGGTCTTGTTCTGAGCTCTGTTCCAGGTGGCTGCATAGTTGCCTACCTCCTTGAATTGTCTTACAGAAAGTATGACGTGGAAATACCAAAACTTGGCAGAAGTGCAGTGTTATTCGCCATTGTCTTTGTCCCAGTCCTCTAGTCCCAGGAGGGACATTCTATTCTTGTGTGTCCAGGCATCCTGTTTTGCCTGTGAAGACCTCCTTTCCCTTGGCCGTACAATTCATGGAGACTCGCCCCCGCTGCTGCTCCCCTAAGCCTTCATGTCCTGGTCTGGCTGAAAACAGCTATGGTAAACGGTGTCCACGTTGCCTGAGCTCAGCAGGACTTTCTCCTACGGCCAGTGTAATGGTAGTGAATGACAGCATATAGCCAGTGTGGCAGTTCCTAAACAATAGGACATATTGAGAGGAGCTATTGTTTTCTATTAGAAACTTTCCTGTGGGGTGGGGGGAGAGAGAGAGTGCGCTCACATACACACACATGCGTGTCTAACGGGGGCCTGGAAAAGAAGAACTTTTACATGGGAGAGGGCTACTTCAGAGAATAGGGTATTGTGCCACTTACAAAATACTTTATAGACGGCAGAGATGGCGTAGTGTTAAACCATGCGCTTAGCGTTCGTGCAGCCCTGAGTTCGGTTCGCGTGCGTGTGTGTGTAAGAGAAAGAGAGATGGACAGACACAGAGAGCTGGCCGATCACTGCAGCATTTCTACCCTTTCCCAAAAGGTGGAACTTCTATAATAACAGAAAAAGAGCCTTGTCCGCCTTCATAAAACAAACAAACATCCACTCACTTCTTTGTAAAAGTGAGGAATTCGTCTGTCTTCAGATTTACTGCTACACACTGAAGCATAAGGTATTTAAAGTACTGGGAACCTTAAAGCCTGTCCTTCTGTTGCAGGTGCAACAATGAGAGCGAGTGGGCCCAGATCCACGAGAACATCATTCGAAAGTCCAGCGCCAAGTACTCTGCCCCCAGCGCCAGCCATGGTGATGTATTTCTGTGGCTAGAAAATTTTGTATTGCATTTGCATTGTTGATTGTATGACACCTCAGTTGGTGTTGGTTGGCTGCCGTATGCAAAGTTTAGCTCTCTGCAGATTTTTCCCCTTCTAGACACTTTCTACTGGTTTTTTTTAATAATAATTTGAGGCCTTCTCCAATATATCTCCTGACCAAAATATATTTTCTGTTTTATGATAGATTCCATGCACTTATTAAGTAATTTTGAGTTCCAGTTTAAATCCAAAGTGAATGAAAGTGTTTCATGGTTTGTCACACTATTAAGTCTGTGTCTTCCTGAGCAAAAATCACACCCTCAAAAAGACAAATATTAATATCAATTTGCTTTCTATTCCTATTCAGTATTAACATCATCAAGAAATTCTGACGCTAATGAGAGTTAATGATTAGTCTGCCAGAATCAGCCATTCTGGAACTAGAATCAAAAACTCTTTATTTGAAAGCAGCTTTCATCTTAGCTAGCATCTCCTTTTCTTTTTTTCTTCCTTTTCTTTTTCTTTGGCGGGAGGTATTGGGTTCGTTGGTTGGTTGGTTGGTTGATTGGTTGCTTTTTTGAGACAGGGTCTCGCTATATAGTGCAGGCTGGCCTTGAAATCACTATGCATCCAAGACTGACCTCAAACTCAGAGCAATCTTCCTGCCTCACTCAGCCTCCTGAGTACTAGGATTACAGGCAGGTACCATTATGCCCAGCTTTCCCTCCTTTCCTGTTAAAACTCTGTTTAAATAATCTCTGTCTAAATCTCAGTGAGATTCTTTCCACACATTAAGTTATGCTTTCTAAGTTGAACATTAATTGCTTGATTAAATTAGAAGCACTTTTAAAAGCCTAGGAGTTTTAATATGAACTTGCAAAGAGCTGTCTAATTTACACAGAACAATGTTTCTCTTGACAGTTTTTACCTGCCAATCATTTCATAACCTTTTTTACATAACATCTTTAGCTTTTATAGACATTATTGAAAATTAAAATATAGCCTTAAAAAACAGCATAAAGTCACTGAAGGCACGGCAGCTTCTAAAGAGTAATGCTTAATGACAGGAACTTCATTTTCTCTGTCAACATCAGCAGGTACCTAAATAGGAGAGTCCTTCATCTGTACCTGAGGCTACAAAGGTTGAAACCTTCAGCTAGGACCACTTGATTTCTCTAAAGTTCCATAATGTGTGGGCCCTGGGAGTCTTGCTCACTGTTTTCAAATGACATTTCTCCCATATGGATATGCTTCTATGCCAAGGAGTTCCATGCAGTGTGACAGAAGTGGACTAAAGCAAGAAACAAATAAAATCATTTTTAATATTTGAGAAGTCCTTGGGATGTAACTCAGTGGTACAGTGCTTACTTAGCATGCTCAGGGCCCTGAGTTCAATCCCTAGCACCATATAAATAAATAAGCAAACAAAAATGGTTAAAAGTTACTAGCAATTTGGAAAATAACCATTCATATCAATATTTATGTTTTTTACTTATCTGACACAGAAGTACCCATAGCTATAAGCTCTTGGGGCATGATATGATTAAAACATGGAAACCATTATAAAATAGAAGTATAATACATCCTTTTTTAAAAACAGGAAGAACAGTTCAGACTGCCACCATGTTAAGACAATGGGTTGCAGCTGACACTCCAAAGGAACCATACAATCTTCAGTCTGAATTCACAGGCACTGACCATTTCAGCCATGTTAGCAGAACACCCCTCCCTCTGTGCTGGGGCACTACTCACTCCAGAGCCTCCGTTAGGATGGCCTGATTGTAATGAAGTCCCTGCACCACTGGTGCAAAAGTCCAGAGGAGAAATAGGCTATTTCTTGTTAAAGTGTGTGTTGAGACCTTGGAATTAAGTATAGATGTCAGTCCTCTTGTTAAGTAAATGAGGAAATGGAAGTTCAGTGAAATGGCTTAGTTGAGCTAGGATGTAGTCCAGGTCTCCAGACTCACAGTCACTGACCTTTCTGCTCTACTGCCAGGCTGAATGTGGGTTTCCCACTGCTACACTCTGGGGTCTTCATGTCAGATAATTTCACAGGTTACTCAGGTCTTTTACTGGTCTCCTTAATTAAAGATACATCTTTATAAAAAAAAATTACTTGACCATATGCTGTCTTTGTTTTGGGTGTTTTTCTGTTTTTGTTTTGGGGGGTATTTCCTGTGTTATGAGGGAGTTGTTTTGTTTTGTCTTGTTTTTTTGACAGGCACTGTGTAGTTTACTATGTAGTTTATGCTGGCCTGAAACTCTCTGTGTAGTCCCCTGGCCTCAGACTCGCAGTGATCTGCCAACCTTCCAGCCTACAAGTGCCGGAATTATAGGCATGCACTACCAGGCCCAGGATTTTTTGGTTGTTCTGTTCTGTTCTGTTCCATTCTATTCTGTTCCCTTACATTCATTTACATTCTGTTCCATTCCATTCTGTGATGTGTTCTCTTTTGTTTGGTTTTTTTAGACAGTCTCACTATGTAGCTCAGGCTAGCTTCAAACTCTCAGTGATCCTCCTACTTTAACCTCCCAAGTGATGTGACGACAGATGTATGTCACCATGCCTGCTGTTTTGTTTTTTTAGATGAGGTGTTTTAGATGAGGTTTCACTGTGTCGCACAAGCTGATCTTAAACTCAGGGGCTCAGATGATCTCTCACATCACCCAAGTAGCATGCACTAGCACATGCCCAGCAACTTACTAAACATCACAGTTTGTTTCCTTGCCAGTTCTGGTTGAGAAGCCATAGTACTTTTTCTTCAAGTCAGATCATCTAAAATGGTAAAAGGAATTGCTACATTGGTTTTGAGTGCTGAGAGTAAAAGTATCATTCAGTGATATCTGTAGTCTTTGTCCCCATTGTTGGAATCTCCAGTGTATATTCACAGACTGGACTCAGCAATTCCAGCAGCAGGAAGGTCATTAGGGACAAGTGAGGATAAGGCAGTTGGCACACAAGTTTTCCATTTATTTTTAAATGACTTTTAGCCACAGCTTTATTCATATAACTTGGCCTGAGTGCACTTTACATAATTAATCCTCATCAAGCGTTTCCATAACCGGGAAGGGAGGTGGGGTGCTGGAACAGAGTAAAGCTGCGTTCACTATTCCAAACAAGTCAGCTTGTCCCATTACTTTTTTTATGAGCTGGTCTTTATCTGGAAGGGAAACTCAGTTAAAAAAAAAAAAAAATGGATTTCTCATGTCAGATAAGCAAAGGGATCAAACTGACAGAGAAATAGTATAGACTTCGTCCATTTCAAGTTATTTGACATGAGGTCCACACAGAGGTGATGGGTGGTGTCATGCCAATGTTTCCCAAGGGACTGGTTGCCTATGGGTAGGTGAAGGGGTCATTCTTTGAGCTATTCATGGGTGCTTTCTTCCCTAGACAGCTACACCTTAGCATTATTTGGGATGTTCTTCAATCACTTAGCATTTCAGAATTAGAAAGGCAATCCAGAAGTTTTAAGATATCAACCCCTATGAAAGAGAATATAGTTTTTTAGCCTCTACTTGTGATTTCTTTCATTCTTTGTATGCCTTTCCACTTGGTCTGTTGCATAAACCAAAGTTTCCTTTTACTAAAAAGTAGAAAGCAGCTGGTCAGAAGAGACCTAGAATAGCAAAGGCAGTTCTGGGCAACAAAGGCAAAGCAGGGAGCATCACAATGAAATTATACTATAAAGCTACTGTGATAAAAACAGCATGGTACTGGCAAAAAACAAAAAAACAAAAGAACACCAGACCTGAAGATCAGTGGAATAGATTAGAAGATGTAGTAATAACTCCAGACATACTCATCCACCTTATCTTTAACAAAGGGGCCAAACACATTCACTGGAAAAAAAATAGCCAGGAATATAGCTCAATGGAATTGTGCCTGCCTCACAAGCACAAGATTCTGAGTTCGATTTCCAGTACCAAAACAAAAACAGATAGCATCTTTAATAAATGGTGCTGGAAAAACTGGCTCTGCACATGCCGAAGATTAAAATTGTACCCATATCTCTCACCATGTACTAAACTAAATTTGAAATGGATCAAAGATCTAAATATTAAAACAGAAATATGTGGTCTGATGGAAGATAGAACAGGTAAAACTCTTGAAAATACTGGTGTAGGCAAAGACTTTATGAATAAAACCCCAATTGCACAGGAACTGTCACAAAGAATCAACAACTGTGATCTCACCTTATTAAAAAGCTTTTGCACATTAAGAGAAACAGAGTGAAGAGACAACCTATAATGTGAGAAAAAATGTTTGCCAGCTGTTCCTCAGATAAAGGATCACTGGAACATATAAAGAACTCAGAAAAATCAGACCTCCCAATTTAAAGACCTAATCCAAAAATAGGCATCTAAGATGAATACACACTTATCGGATGAAGAAATACAAACAGAAAATAAATATATGAAAAATGTTCAACATCACTCATTATTTGAGAGATGCAAATTAAAACACTGAGATTCCATCTTACCCTAGAAAGCATGGCTGTCATCAAGAAATCAACCAACAAGTGCTGGAGGGACTGTGGGGAAAAGGAGCCCGTGTGCACTGTTGGTGGGAGCGTTGACTGGGGCAACCACTGTGGAAATCAGTGTGAAGATAACTCAAAAACCTAGGATTAGAGGTCTCATTTAACCCAGCTATTCCCCTTCGGGGTATCTTCCCAGAAGAATCAAAAACATTGTACCCCAATGATACCTGTGCATTCATGTTTATAGCAGTAGAATTTGTGTAATAACTAGATCTTGAACACAGCCCAGATGCCCATCAATTGAGGAATGGATAAAAAAGATGTGGTCTTTTTATACAATAGAATACTACTTAGCCATAAAGAATAATAAACTAAATTTATAGTTTTATAAATAAATGGCTGCAACTCACGACCGTACTGTAAGTGAAATAAGCCAGATGCACATGTGCTATTCATATTATCTCCCTAGTGTGAGAAGCTGAAAGAATAAATAAGATCCAAAATGTACAATAGATATTGTAAAATGGGAAGAAACTGTTCAAAAGAAAAGATAAACTGGGATGGGGAAAGGAGAAAAGAAGAAAGGAAAAAAAAATATATATATATATATACACACACACAAGATAGTTCTGTTATATACTTCTAATTTCTCTTAGTTCATTGTAAAGAAAAGTTTGTAATAGTATTGATTGGACAGTTAAGTGCCTATATCTTGTACTCTGAGTAACTAATTTAAAGATAACAGTACACACTGTATTATCCATTGTTACCCTCCTATTACCTTGTTTTGAAATAAAAAAAGAAATTTAAAGCAGCTGGTCAGGATCTCCTTGGGTAGCTGCGAAGCTTAGTTGCAACCCTCTGAGAATCCTTGGCCTACATCCTCACAAGTCTTACTTTGCATCTCAAGGCTACTTTGGATACTCAGAAAATTCAGAGGCTAGAAGCAGTCAGGGGACACTTGACTAAAGT
Organism: Dinomys branickii; assembly: GCA_004027595.1. Lineage (NCBI taxonomy): Eukaryota > Metazoa > Chordata > Mammalia > Rodentia > Dinomyidae > Dinomys > Dinomys branickii. The sequence goes on from PVLD010005588.1 coordinate 13,879, forward strand.
CTTGGCAAACAGAATGATAAAAGTGATTTTTTCCTTTGCCCTTCAACCACCATCTCTCAAATTCTGGAGATCGCCCCGTCCTCAGCCATTTGCTCATGCTGAGCTGTCTCCCAGCCCAGCAGCTTCCTGTTTACCTAGATGACACACTTGGATAGTTATATGAAGACAACAAAGATGAATGAGATGCTGTTGTGAGAATGTGGAAGGTACATCCCAGGTCACATCCTTCTGCAAAGATCAGTGTGGTCTTGGTTCTGGTCCTCAGCCCTTCAGGTTCATAAAATAACTAATTTATTTCATCCAGTTGTTAGTCTAAAAAAATTACTTCAGAATGGTCAAAATCCCAAACCTTGATTATCGATCAAGACTAGAATAGCATGCTTGCTTGTCAAAACACTGTGATCCTAGTGTTAATGATGTCTGGGATATAATTGTGTAATTCCAAGGTTTATTGGGAAGCATGAACTTAGCAGATTCAGTGACAGTCATTTCTTTCTGGACTACAGTGGAACCACATCTCCTCCCTTTGCCTAGATGTGAGGATACATATTCCTAGTTTCTGGATTGTTCGTATCTGCCACATAAAATGTCTGCAGTGACTTCTTTCTGCCTTCTTTCTACACTTCTCTGTCCCCTCCCCTTCCATCCACAGAGGGTTCATTATAGTAACACCTTCTTCCCTCATTTCTATAGATGTTTGTCTTCTGTTCAGCTCCCAAGTTAAGGCATTGAGGGTGCTTGCTTCTGATCCACAGAGCAGCACCTAAATTCCTCATCTTACTAACAGTCCATTCATAGTCTCAGAGATGATACTCCCTCATTCTGTGTAAGTTTGGTCTCTCACAGCCTTCTAGCCAGTGGCTGCTGAGAGGGTAGAGTAGAAGGAGATATTTCAGAAAATTCTAACTTTTTGCAAAACTCAAAGGTACAAATAAAGCCAAATGTCAGCTCACATGAGGGGAAATTACATATTCTCCCAAGTTTTGAACAAAGGTAATCTGGAGGGTTTAAATTTCTCATAAGGTCTGAGGTGAAGGTTAATTAGCTCCATAAAAGCACCCTCTTTTTCTCTGAGGTGTAGTAGCTCACTGAAGGGAAGATAAGATGTCTGTTCTTTGCTTCCTTTGTAAGCCATAGCAAGGCTGAATGAGAAAGTTGCTTCCCACACTTCAGCACACTCCTAGCATAAGACACAGTGCTTCTTAACTCATTTCCAGCATGTGGGACACCCTGATGTAGATGTTTTATTGGTCACACTTGATTCTGTTCTTTAGATTTCTCTGAGTTCCTGAACCTTGGGAGTTCAGCCCTCTCATTCTGCATTCATAGCGACGAGACAGACCATGGCTGAATGTTGGGGAACGGAGCAGAACACAGCTTCACCTCTCTGGTGTTAGTCTGTATTTAACAGATGAATTCTATGAGCTTTTGAGGTCACCTTGACTTACAGTCACTAGCTATCTGGAATGTTTCTTCAAAATACTTTAGAGTATTGCTTCAGGTATTTTCTGTACCAACATTTTTCTCAAAAGAAATAGCAGAGCTGAGGCTGAAGCTCAGTGGTAGAACGCTTGCCTAGCATGCATGAGGCTCTGGGTGCATCCCACAGCATCACAAGAAAGAAGAGGGAGAAGGAAGGAGAGGAAGGGTAGAGGAGAGATGGTTGGGGAAAAAGAAAAGTGCTGAGCTCTTGTTTTTTCTAGAACTTCATAACAGAGTAAGAAAATATTTTTGTTTTTGCAGGTCTTATTATTTCTCTGCAGCTTCTTCGTGGAGACATGGACCAAATTCGGAGAGAAAATCCCATGATGTTTAGTAGGGGGGTAGCGATTACAAGAAAGTTGGGATTTCCTGATGTCATCATGCCAGGTAGGCAGAACCACTTGGGGATGTGGAGTGAGATGGTTGGGAAGGTAGTGTCCAGTGCCATCATTAAAGGCCTCTGAACCCCGTGCCAGGTTTCTGACTATAGCATACGGACTGGAGTGGCCCTTTTGCTTCTATAAGCATTTGTTCTTTTCCAGAAGCCTTCATATCACATTGACAGTCCACCAGATGGGCTTTGTGAAGGCTAGATATAGGCACCAACATGGAATTATTCCCAGATATTCCTTTTCCAGCATATTCCCTAGAAGAGAATTGCTTCATGAGAACATCTGCTTACAGGCAGGAATATACTGAAATATGTGCCTGCAGTATTTGTAAATCCCATTTGTGTAGGAACTGTAGATAGATTTTAATATATCAGAAAATAGATCAGGGAAATGATATAAACAATGTACTATAACTAATACAACCTGGGCAGCTTCTCAGTAACTGTCTCCCTACCACCACCTTCACCTAATGCCCAGTGGACATCCAGGTCAGAAAGTGGGAATGCATTGATTTTCAAGGGTGGTTTCAGTAGGAGAGTGCCAGGTGTGTGCTGTCTAGTCAGGTGGGCAGAGGCATTGCTGAATAAGGGAGTCCAAATGAGACATCAGAACTAAAGAGCTGTTGGGAATGAAGGAGGGATAGAAGCATGGTCAGACACGTGGCAGGTAGTCTGGTAACCAAGGAGATGTGGACAAGGACAGGGAGATCACAACAAGCAAATGTCTAGTTGTCGAAACAGATCCCATGAGAAGTGGACTTACCCTCTCAGTTGAGTTTTAAAGTTTTAAAGCTCTACTAAAAGTGTGATTGCTTTTGTTTAAAATAGCTATGCCAGGCTAGAATGACCTGATTGTGACCACTTTAGATATTGCCTGTTTGGAATTCTTCATGGTGCCTCACTATATCCTCTTGTTGAAAGCATTTGTCACATAACTCAAGAGGAACGTGGCCTAAGCGTAGAGAAGGCCTGAGGGACGGGCTCCAGCTGCCTACTAGCCACCCTGCTGCTCCACACTCCCTGTCACCTTCAGCCTCCCTGCATGGACTCTGTAATTGTAGAGCACACTGTTGTGCACAGCCTTCGTTCCCTACTCTGAACACAGATGGTCTTTTGGGCGGGACACTCAGACCACTAGATAAATCCTTTTCTCTCTGTGCAAAGGAAAGTTTATGCTTTTGAGATGCACCAGTCTGGCTGTGGAGAGGTGAGTCCATGGGACTTTACTCATGTACTGTTGTGACACCATTCTCTAGCTCTTTCTGGACCTGGTAATTGAGCCCAGGCGGTCCCTGGCTTCTTTGCAACATGACTTTGCAAAAAGAATAGACGGTACCAAGACTGAGCTGGTATTCCTTTGTTAGTTAGCTATCTTTGCTCATACAGTGGAGTAATATATTTTAAGACATACTTTAAGTCATTTAGGAAGTTGTTTGTCTAATGTTAGGACATTACATTCCGATACCCTTCATGTACTCATGGGATTAAAACCAAGGGAACAGAAACTAGAAAGGAACAAGCTTCAGTCAAAATGTTTTAAAGCAAAATTTGATTTCCAGTTACACTGAACATAACCTAAAACAGATCCTTTTTTGGAATATTCTCCTCTTTGTATCGTTGACACATAGGTTTATAAAGGAGTTTTGTCTATGCTACACATGACTGTGAAAATGTGCAATACCAGGTACCAAGGAAGCAAGATGTGATTAAGTTTTCCTTCCTTTAGACAGCTAGAGTGTCACCATATGATTTGTCCTGCAAGGCAGAAACAGCAGAAGGGTCCTGTGAAGCCCAGGGTAGGGTGAGAGTGGGAAGCACAAGCGTGCTGTCTCCTGGATTGTCTTTCCAAAATGTTTAGTGCTGTTGGTGAGAGTCATCCGTCTCTTGTCCATACTTTTCCCCCTTCTCCATTCCTTTTCCTCCTAAAGAAAGAGCTTTTGCATAGATGCCCGTTCTTGGGATTTAGGCTATTAACAATTGTCAGCCCAGTTAATGTACCTCCCTGTACCAGCAGGGTCAGTTTCATCCTTGGGCAAGGCAGTAGGGCTCCATGTGCAGATGCTTCTAGAGAAACAGGTGTGTGTGTTGTGCACTGTAGTCATCCTGTTTGGGAGACAGCGATTGTGACAGAAAGAGCCTTGGAGCCGCACCTGCTCCTGCACCCGGGCCACGCTGCTTCTGGGAGAACATTGCACCTGGGCTATAGTAGACTTCAGCCTTGCAGTGCTGGTGCGGCCAGGCTACAAGAAGTACTCTCATCTTCTTGACACATGAATACATGAGAAAAGAGCAAGAGAAGAGTGTCCGTAAACGCTAGCATTTCAACACTTAAGTCTGATAAATTACAGAAAATGAGAAATTAAAAATACTCATAAAGTGTGGGCCTTATTTTAAGACTACCCAGAATTTCTCCAAAACTAGCATACACTTATTCATTTAGAGTTTGGTTTGGCATGTTTTGTCAGGGTGGTGTGTGTAGGTCCTTGTCAGAGCATACTGGTTGAATTACAAGGAAGAGTTGAAACAGGCTCAGCCATACCAGTGTCTACCATGCCGTTTCTCAGAAGTCTTTCTGACACCCTACTATTGCTTCCCATGGAATTATACATACACAACATGTGGGTGGCTCGAGCAGAAGATGATCCCTCTTTTGTGCCACAGATCTGGCCCTGACTACACAGCCGTCCAGTTCCGTTCGTGGCCCGTGGTAATGAGCAAGAAGCACCCATGATACTGAAGTGATGTAGGAGCTGTCGCCCCGTGACCTCAGAAACAGTGCATGCCAACCCCCAAAAGTGCCGTCTTGAGGTGATAAAAGAACAAACAGACATAACAATTTAGTCCGTTTGAAAAACTGAACACACGCGGGACCTATTCTTGGTTGAGGGCAGTATTATATGGGTAGTTTCTCCTTCCCTCCAGACTCATTTTAATTCAGTCCAAAAGCCAGCAACATTATAGCATACTTTCAGTCTTTTCCTAGATTCTTTTAGAAGATGGTGAGCAGGAAAGCCCAGAGCAGGACAGTTATTTCTGGGAAACAAGTGGATGTTAATTAACCTTGTTCCCTGTAACCTACGGGTCTGAATTAGCCATAATAAGAATTTAAAGAACACTTTCAGCTAAAAGACTAACCTGTAAAGATTGACTTGTATCAGAAGTCAGTGTCCAAATCAGCAGAGAATTCAGGCCATGTCCATCAGCAGAGATTTGCCAACATTTTCTGTATCTACCTTTTTTGTCTTTCCTGAAAAGTCTATGCCCTTTACTGAGTGGAAGTTCAGAGCTCTGTCTTGGCTCTGTGCAAAGTACAGTATTTTAACCTCTTTTCTAAGCCCTGAATTTGCAAAGTTACTAAATATAAGTGACGTGCGCCAAGTTTTGTGCTAGTTGAATGGCCTCTGTCTGGCCATATAAAGTCCATGTGTGTTTTGATGTGTCATTCTGAGGCTTAAGCTGTCCCCTAAAACAGTGTTTCTCTAACTAGAGTGTACGTCAGAATCTCTGTAGTGCTTAGAACGGTAGAGAGTTGAGCTATCTGAGGAATTTCTGATGCAGCAGGACCGGGGTGGAACCCAGCCTTCTGCATTTCTCAGATGCTCTCAAGTGGTACTGTTGGTCTTGGAACTGTCCTAGAAACTAGTCTGCTTTAGGGACTTTTGCTCCTTTCTGAGTCAGATCTGAGGCAAGTACTGCCGCTCTCTGTGCTGCCATTTACTTGCTCCTTAGAAGAGCAAGGGCAGACGCGGCCTCCCTCCGGAGGGCCTTGCGACACTTGCTCTCATGCTCGGAAATACATTTTGTCATTTTCTCTGACCACTGATAAAAAGCAGATGCTTCATCTCTGACCTGCAAGTGATGTTTCTTTCTCTTTTCCTGTTTAATTGTTTTTGTCTTTCCCTGTGCTGTCCTTTCATTCTCGCCCCTTTGTTTCTGATGCAGAGATGAAGATAGTTGGGTGTAAGTTCCTGCTTTTGTGTCCTGTTTATTGCCTGCTTTCTTCCATCTTCATTCGGCTCATGGAATGTTGCAATACTGGGGTGGGGCATCGTGTACATCATTAACCCCTCACCAGCCTCACCTTCCTGGGTAACTGTTACACCCCCTCCTAGAACACTGTGTGTTACTGTGGGTGTTCGTAAGCCCTGAGAACATACTGGAATGTTTAGAAAACCTTAATAAGTTTGAGATGTATAGATGCAGGAAGGGATTTTTATTTACAACCGATAAGTTGCTCCAGTTGAAAAGAAAGTAAGTCATGCTTATCCCAAGCCACACAGAATGAGAAAGGCAGACAGTTTCTCTTTTCAGTTCTGCTAGGACATACCTCACATGAAGGGCAAATACACAGAAACATAGCTTTGAAAGAAATCTCTCCTCTGGGGAGTGATGAAATGACTTTCCACAAATGACTTCTTGGGACTGTGGTCGTGTCCGGTGAGACTTTGGCATTGTCTCTAAGGAGTGGTTTAAGAATAATAACTTATGGTCCCACAAGAGTTTGGAAGACCGTCACATTCCTGACCCAAGAAAGGAATAGCTATATATAAATGATCACACTGTGCTCATACTTGTCATTCTGTTAAAAGCAGAGGGCATCACTAACTTTCTAGTGATAGAAACTAGAAGTGTGACACTGCAGACATGCTGAGAAAAATAAAGAGCCCATCTTTCCTAGGTATTTTAGGTACTCTTTTCTAGGTATTTAAAGTCCCCTTAAGAATATTTTTTCCCTTCAAGAAAATGAGAACTACTACAAAATAAAACACTGAGCTCACATTCCCTAAATTCCATGTGGAATGATAGCGCCACATGTCCACAAATTCTATTAGGAGACTTCCTACTAAAATGCTCAGAGCAGGAATCAGCACCATCCAAGTACACTGCTGGGTGTGCTAGGAGAGAGTCAGGTCTCATTTTCCATGGTCTTGAGGGAAAGAAACTACATCCACAGAAATTCCCCACAGAGACAGAACAAAATATAACAATATAGTATTAAATACTATTTTGCTGGAAACCAAGGTCTCTGAATATGTGGTGTAATTTGTACAGAAAGATATGACTATAATACAAACACCTGAACCAGACTGAGCTGCCCAAATCGTGTGGCCCCATTAACCATTTTCTGCTGTTCTGGTTCCACACAGACCGGAGCTGTGTGCGACACATGACTCCAAACTACAACTAAGGTTGTAATGTCTGGCAAGACATTTTTTTGCTAGCATAATGCTGTGTTGCTTGAGCCAGATCTTAGAGTTCCTGAGACCTCTAAGGGGACTGTTCTTGGAAGAGACCTACAAACATGTGACAAGCTGTTCTGCAGAGTCATATTAGGATCCATGTCTTTGGAAGATCAGACTTGTCACTGCTAGATGTCATGACTCATGACAACTCTGTTGTGATACTTCCCAGACCTTAAGATTTCTGTTGTTTGAACAGCACCGTTCCCATCTCAGACCTCTCACGCTCCCACAGTATTTCAGGTCAATCCCTGTCATCATAAGGTAGCCTGAAATTTGTTACTTTGCTCCTTTCCACCAGCTGTTTGTATAGGTTCACAGATGCCTGAAATTCTAATGTGTATGGAGTTGCTGTATAATACAGCAATTCTCCATATGTAAACACTCCAGGTTGAGTGTTAGCGAGCCTTAGCCTGGGCCAATCCAGGGAGCAGTCTGTTTGTACTGCTTGCCAGCTAGAAGTGTGTTTTATATATTAAAATGATTGTGAGAGCAAAGATATGTATAACAGAGACATATGTGAACTGCAAGTCCTGACATATTTACCATTTAGTATACCCAGGAAGACTTTCCCAGTCCCTATGCCTATTAACTACCTAACTTCCTGACTTGCAGGTGTACCAGTAGCTGTTATAGAAACTGAGAGAGATATAGAGACAGTTTGTTGTGTGGCCTCCTTAAAAGAATAACCTCAATCCATTGAACTCCATGAATGAAACGCTAAACACAGATATAAGGCACTATTGATGCTATAAGATACCAGCCATTCTTAGGCAACAGAGGGTACCCAACAAAGGGAGGCAGTGATGCCCACGTCTTCCTAAAAGGGAGACCCATCAGCAGAACCACCCTCCACAATACTCACTCCCACACCCTGCAGAAGAGCTTCACGCTCCCAACACTTCACCATACTGCCTAAGAGCTGCCCAGCCCTTTACAGTCAGGCAAATTTTATCAGCCTACCTAGTGATCTTCTACAAGTGCATGTACCCAAAGGTCACTATAATCTCAAGGGTAGATTCTATAAATTTGTTTTTAACAAGCTCCCCAAGTGATTCCAATACACCCAGTCAGCAGTGGTCTGCAAATAAAGGTCCAGAACCACTGCTTTGCTTTCTTTCTCCTTTTCAATGTGCCTGTTCTCATGCCTCACCTGCTAATACTTCTTGACAGTCAGTGCTTAAATTTACAGGAGCCTCCTAAGATGGTTCCTCAACCCAAAGATACGATCCCACTTGCAAGTTTTCTGAACATTAAACTTACCATGGTGACCACTGAAGAATGCAGCTCTGGAAAGTTATCTGTAAAGCAAATCTAAGACCTTTTGCGGTGCTTCTTAGGGTTTCCTCCTAGTTCCAGGAGAATTGAATGATCTCCGTTTAAATGATCTCACAGAGAACTTTTGACAAGAAGGCCTCCCCACTAAAGCAATGATACCTTTCACAAAATGCCACTCTTTACACTGAAACTATAATTTGCAAAACTGCAACTCATAAGAAAATCTAACCTGTATTCTGACTGAAAACAGTCGTGATCTAAGAAAGTCCATTCTCCAGATAGACAGCAGCCAGATACCTAATAAAATCAGGTTTCTTCAGTCTGTAACTCACAGAGTATTTCACTTGTATTAAAATTTTTTCTGAAAAAAATTTTTTCTCCAAAAAAGAATGAAAACCATAGGAATATCCAGCTCAATCCTTCCATTTTGAAATGGGCATTTTGGCTTAGAATATCCTGCTAAGAAATTATAATCTTATTCTATAAAATCAACATGTCAAATTTTGTTACTAACATTCTCCAAGATAATGCTAAGTGTTGTTAGTATTCTGTGTCCTATATTACTATTGTTTAGAACATTTCATTTCAAGGGCATGTTTATGTTAGCAGGGGTAGGTTATGTATAGAGCTACAGAAATTTAAATTGTCTATAAATCATTCTCGAAATTGAATAATTAAATTTTACAGAAAAGCTAATATGTAACTAAAAGACTTTCATCAGAGGATTGTATCAGTACTTTCAGGACTGGTTTTATTTGTCCTGTGCCCTGATAAACTTGATTTTCCTTTCTTTCTGGCTACCTTACTTAACCCCCCTGTACACCTGAGTACTATCAGTGATATGCTAGGAGAGCCCAAGCAGGGATATCCCAAGGAAGAAGATTAAATTTTCAAACTCACTAGAATTCAAAGCACAGGCTCTACCAAACCCAGGAGGAAAGTCTGCATAGACTGCCAGGATGGACATCCTCAGGGCTGGCCCACATATGCAGCAACTGCATTTGTGTATGATTTTTGTGCATACTTTCCTCTCCCCTTTATGGTAGCTTTCGGGCTGCTTGTTTGAAAACAGGGTGGCTTTCACACACTGGAGAAAACTCTCAGGGCTCCTGGAGCGTGCTCAGTTGTCACACGCTGCTCTTCTGCACGAGAACCGAAGTGTTCAGAGACCCTTGATGGTGCGTCCAAATAACTGTGATCACAAGACTGCACTGCTGGAATGAGAAGATGAAGAACGGCAGGGCTTACCATGAAAACATCAGAAGGCGTTCGTATGCGCCAGTCCTGTTCCATTTCTGGGTCGTGCAGGAGAGGCACTCAGCTGCGTCCACAACTGAAGACAAATGATGCAGAAAAGGGGATTGTCATGTGTCTGACAAAACCACAAGGCCCACTTGCTAGCCCAAACCAACCCCTGTTCCTGTCATTGGGGTTCGGGGTAACTAACAGATTGTAAAGTGCCAGCTTTTCCAAGAACAGAAGTAAAAAAGTGCTTTGCTTTACAAATTAAGTGTTCCATAACCTCTCATTTGGTTTCTTTTAGTCTGCTAACACATCTTGGTCTTACCTGTTTTCTTTTTTTTTTTAAGAAAATAGTACCAAAAAAAAGAACAATAGCAAAATACAAACACAAAGCAAGGACATTAAAAATGATACAGGGTTTCAAACCAAATAATAGAGATTAACAGTGATTGTTATATTACATATTGTTACCTTCAATGAAGTTGCCCGGATTACCAAATGTAAGAATAGAAGATTGATCAAACCATTAAAGAGAATAAGAAAATAATAATTTAAAAGAACATTAGAGACAATACATTGTGGCACTAGGTGGGATGGTAGGAATTCACCAATGGTTGTTATACTGCAAATTGTCTTCTTCTTTTGAAGTTTTTCCCCGCAGTTTTTACTGTTCTTTGAAAGCAAAAAGCGTTTCTTAAGAATATATGAATAAAACTGGTCATATTACAAATTCAGAAACTTAAAGCAACCTAAATAAGCTCTTCTTGTACATGAATAGACAACTTTGTTTCCTTTTAGTTCACTCCTCCACAAAAAGCAGATGTGACTTGAATCACTTTGGGCCTAAGAGTTTGAGCTTCTTCCGCTCAGTCTTGAGTAGCACAGATAGGCAAGGTGGACCAAAATCAGAGGACAGGAAAGCAAGGAGAGCAGCACATGACCTCGCCGTGGTGCCCCGGCTGCGCGTTTGCAGTGGTGTGCTCCCAAACAGCCCGCACACAGAGAGGGGCGGCGCTGATAGGCAGCCCAGGGACCGCGCCCGGTGCTCCGGCAGGGGTGAGGCTTGGGGGCAAAGCCTCCAGAGGGAGGAATGGTGCGGCCTCCAGCTGGACTCAGGTTTTGGTAATTGTAAAAAGAGAACTTGTAAAAGAGAAAACACATCTTAGAGAAAAGAGCCACAGAAATTAAAAGTAGTTCAGACAGACATGAGAAAAGTACTATTCTTGGTGCTTCTGAAAGCTTCTCTGTGTTACACAGCTTAGTTTGCAGCCGTTCTTCTGGAGAGGAGGGTGAGTGGGAAGGCTGAGAACGCTCTCTACCCTGGAGTAAACTCCCTTAGGATTCAAACTTAGAGAGCACATAACTAACCTTCCTGAGTCCTGCTAAAATGATTTGCTTTAGTGTCCATTAACCAAGCTTGGAATGCCCTGAACACCCACTGAGCCCCCGAGGACCCAAATGCTAGCCTGGTCCTCCGTGCACGTGGCTCAGTGGTGTGGTCCTGAGGGCATGGCGTTTCTTTCCCCACAGGTGATGTCCGCAATGACTTATACCTGACCCTGGAGAAAGGGGACTTTGAGAGGGGGGGAAAGAGCGTACAAAAGAACATTGAAGTGAGCATGTGCGTGCTCTATGCAGATGGAGAGCCCTTGAAGGTAAGCCTTGCCAGTCAGCCTCCAAGAAGAGGCTAACGCGACAGCTCTCGTGCTTCTGTGGGAGGCCTGTTAGCAAACTCACGCCGCCCAGATGCATTCTTTTCCACCTCACCCTTTTTTTCCAGGAAACCCTACAGAGTACTTTGGCAATGACTTCTGGTGTTAGCCTTTACGGAAAATTTTCCTAGTTCTGACCCCAATCCCTCCTGCTCTGGCTGAAGCCTGCTCCCTATAGGTCTGTCCTTTGTGTGACCCCTTCTGCCAGTCCACCTAACTTAGAGCTTCCTGCTTTTGGTAACTGTTATGAGGCCTCACTCTGCCTTCTTTTCCTTGGGCTACCACAGAATAGTACATTTGCATTTTGGTCAAAGTGGGACTTAGACACTCAGCTAGTACCTTTAGAGGACAAAGAACATCAGGTTTAAACCCGGAACATTGTTTCCATCTGATGTAACAGAGGGATCATTTAGCACTCCTCCTTGAAAACGGGGGCCCACGCATTTGTTTTTCTGTTACCTTTGTCTCAGTTTTCCCCTTAGCCATCATGGTTGCAGTGCACGTGCGGTAAAAGGCAAATAATTCTTCGATAAACCTCACTTATGGGTGCTGGCAACAGCTACCGTGAAGTAGGCAGAAGTGATCATCCCTCTTTTACAGATGAAAAGGTAAAATTAGTTGAAGTCATCTCCCAAAACTCGAAAGAAATAGAGGAGAATGTTGAAATAGTGATTTGTATATCATTTAAAAAAAACAAACTCAAGGACTTAGGCGTGCTTATGGTTTGCATGGAGACTGCTAAAAGCAGAACTGTCAATCAGTTGTGCCCACCCTGTGTAGACGGGGAGCTGCTTCTGACTGTACTGACCAGTACTTCCTATTCTCCAGGGGAGGGGCATAGGCATTTCTGAGACTATGTCTTCATGGCATTATTTGGGAGATGGGGTCTAGTTAAATTTGTGTACATCCAGGGAAAGTCAGTACAGGGTGACCTAAAGTTCCAGTCTAACACTGGGCCAAGGAAAATTAGGAGGAAAAAGTTCCCCACTTTGTAATTTTATTTTTCCTAATCTGTAGAATATTATGTACAATTGCCTTATCTTGAGAAGCTTATTTTTTTCATTTCTCAGTGAAGGAGAAAAATCTATTTGTTAGTGATTCAGATGCACCACCCTGGCCTCCTTCCAATTTGTCAACCAGCATGTGTGGCTACTTATGACCCAAGGAAAACAAGAAATATTGTGACTGCTAATTGCTTATGCCATCTACACAATTTCTTATAAAAATACTGAATTTAAGTCAGATTTATTCACATTTCCTAAATATAGCCTAGTGTGAAAATAAGACCTTCGCGCGGGGAAAGAGTCCTAGTGACACAAGAGAAATCCAGACTCTCTTTCGCCAGGAAGATAACGCCTTAATGTGCTTATCTCTTCCAGGATTGTATCAGCTTGGGTTCAGGAGAGCCAAATAGGAGTTCCTACCACTCCTTTGTTCTTTACCATAGTAATAGTCCTCGCTGGGGAGAGATTATCAAACTGCCTATCCCCATTGACAGATTCCGAGGCTCCCACCTGCGCTTCGAGTTCAGACATTGTTCCAGTAAGTGTGCTTCCCCTCCACACTCCCTTGAAGAGTAACTCTCCTCTCTAGCGTGAAATTAAGAGGATTCTTCTGTTTGGGCAAGAAAATGAAGGGGCGGGTATAAATGGATACTCAGATACAGGGTGTCACCAGAATGTGCAGTGATTCGAGACCAGGGGTCTTGTTAGTATCTTAAATATCCAGTGTCTTTCTCCTTTGGGTGTTTCCTTTGTACCTATTAAGATGCTTCTTAAAGAAGCCCTGGTTCATCAAGACCAGAATTTACTTTCTGTTTGGATCTAGGTAGCCTGTATACGTTAGGGTGTAAATTCCAAGTATGAACTCATCCAGCATATTTCTCATCATTCTTATAGTCAGGCTGTTACCTAGTTAATGACAGAAGTAAAGGACAAAAATGTGTAGGTGACAAGCACAAAGGGAATTTCTATTAAAAGGGGGAAGGGAATAACAGCTAGCACTTTGCTCTGATTGCAGCAAAGGACAAAGGAGAAAAGAAGCTCTTTGGTTTTGCGTTCTCACCTCTGATGCGTGATGATGGCACCACCCTCTCAGATGATATTCATGAGCTTTATGTGTACAAGGTACAGAGCCTGGCTGCCTTTCATCCCTGCCCCTTCTCCACTCACACGCGGTTCTCAGGTGGTTTTCACTGAGCAGACCAGGATTCAGGGTGACAGTAAGGCAGCAGTGTGGGTAGACTTCTGTTATCTACGTGCATTGGCCTTCTTCCCACAACTAATACCAACAGGCCATTTTTCCCACCTCCTGCTTCACTGGATAGAAATCTGTGGCCACCTGCTCTGTGTTGCTGTGGTCTGGGGGAGTGCATTCTGAGACCTGCCATGTGAAATCATGGCACTGCCAGCTGTCGCAGCACAGCAAACTGCTGCACATTGTCAGCACACCAGGTGGATGCCACAGCCCCACCATGTCCTATTTAAAAGACACATGAGCTGTTCTGAGAATTTTCTGAACAGAAAACACTCTTCCAAGAGGACCTGAGCCCAAGGTCTAGCCTTTGGAAGATGAGAGCAGACATCGCTTAGAAATCCCCTGGGACCTGGCTTTTGCATGGGATGTGGCTAAGGAAACATACTCTTTTCTTCCCTTTTGCTTCTAGTGTGATGAGAATAGCACATTTAATAACCATGCTCTCTACCTGGGGCTGCCCTGCTGCAAAGAAGATTACAATGGCTGCCCTAATATCCCCTCCAGCCTCATCTTCCAGCGCAGCACCAAGGAGTCTTTCTTCATTTCCACGCAGCTCTCTTCTACCAAACTCACCCAGAACGGTAGGTGATGATGCCTGCACGGTGGTGTCCTTCATTGTCTGCTTATGCATGTTGAAGGAGACTGAAATCACTTCTTCATGCTGTAATAGTAAGAGATGTCTTTTCATCTGAAGTTAAAGGAATCACTCAGGAATAGCAGCCTATAAGGTTTCCCATGGTTTTAGTAGTTCCCCAATGTACAATGAGGCTGTACGGATTTATCTTTCCCTGATCTCAACACTAAAGAGACCATTGTGATACATTAAACTTCTATTCCTACCTATACTTGTCTGAGAAAGTCTGAGCTTTTTTTTTACCTCTAAGGGCCAGGGCTCACCATCTTTTGGGCTTGCTTTTCAGTGGACCTCCTCGCTCTCCTGAAATGGAAGGCCTTCCCAGATCGGATTATGGACATCCTAGGGCGGTTGCGGCATGTCAGTGGGGAGGAAATTGTTAAGGTATGTCTTTCACCCAATTCTAACATGCTGCCTGGGAAAGAATCAGAGCAGAAGACCTTATCTCCACACAATTTCTTTTCTTTTTTTTTTTTTTTTTTTTTTCTCCACACAATTTCTGCTAGTAGGCCTCGGAGTACATTATAGGTGAATCGGAATAGGTTTGGAGATTTTTCTTCTTTTAATTTTTTGTTAGCTGTTTTTCTAAGTATATACTTCATAAGGTTTATTTTCTCTTTAAAATTTTATTCAAGTTATAGGCTCTATTTTACGATTTATTCCTAGAGCAAAAATGGTAATCGAAGGGTAATAGGAAAGCGTCCTCTCAGAACCAACTAGTGTTTTGAGCTACCTGCATTCCTTCAGGTCTCCTTTCTCTTCTTTTTCCTTACTTTATAACCTTTTTGCCACAAACTCAGCTTTGTGTTTTTCTGGCCCCACTCTTATTATTGTAAGAACTCTGAATTCTGTCCACTTGCTGGGTGCTGCTGATTTTGCCCATCTCTCACTTAGAATCCATGGCAGCAAAAGCTCCCTTAGCCCCAGAGTCAGCTGCTTCCTCCAGAGGCATTTCTGACATTTCCCACCTAAAGGCCTGAGCAGACTGACAGCAACATAGCCTGTCCCCATATGTCTTTGAAGGGCTTCTCTGCACAGAGTGTTTGCCTACCTGGTTTTAGCTCCAGAACACCTCAGATATTTCCTAGTTGTAAAAGCCCAGCAGTTGAGTCCTATGTAATGAACTGACCTTATTGAGGAAAAGTGGAGGTACATTCAGTCATCAACAAGGGCAACAGAATGCAGACTACAGATTAACCCTCAAGAAGGCATCCTGTCCATAAGGAGCCCTGCCATCACAGACAGAAAGCAGTAAGCACGGCTACACTGCTGTGCCTTCATGTCACAGCCCTACTGATGCAGCAGTGCACAACTGTCTCCAAAATAGGAAATTTTAAAGTCATGTAATTTTATTTATGTGAATTTTCTTTTAATCAATTGATCAGATTTTCATGTATATTTTAATTTCCTTCACACACAAGCTAGTGGTAGTCTTGAAACTTAAATTCATACTCGTATCTTCTTTTAAACATATTAAAAATATCAACCAGAATACAGGTAAGGTATTAAGAAGTCTGTGGTCTTTTCAGAGATGAGTTACCATATTCTTGACAAAAGAGTATCTTACCAATATTTCTGGCTTATAGCTTCAGTCAGCCTCATTTTGCCCCACCTCTCACTTAGAATCCAAGAGAATGTGCTTGACATTTGCTTTTACTTTTTAATGGAAAATGTCAAGCATACCCAATAGTAGACGGTAGTATAAAGAACTCTAGATGTACGCCTCACCTGGTTTCAACAAACATCAGTACCCTAGTCCAGAATCCACTCTTGATCTTAGCCAAAAGGCCAAAAAGTGACTTAGAATCCATATTGTTTTTAAAATAAATTGTAAATATTGTATCATTTAAATTGGGATTTGAATTACAGGATGTTAGATTTGATTTTTAAAGACTCTAAGCATCCATGAGTATTTATATCTTTTGTTTTTGCAACTCAAAAAGAAGGCACATGCTCAAAACGCAACAGCAGCGTGAATACTGCCAGACACAGCGTTTTGCCCTTGCTGACAACCCTGGTCAGCTGCGTTCTCCCTTCTCCTTGGGTAACAGTAGTTCCTATAGGTAGGGCCTGCCTTCCTGTGGTTTCGTCCTTGTGTGCTCCATATCATGAGGCCACTGCAAACAACGAGACTACTGATCTCTGGGCTCTCAGGAAGATGAACTTTTTCTCAAAGTGAATCTGGCATCAGAATTACTGCATCTTTTTTATTTCAAAATTCCTATTCTGGTCGATGTCCTGTTTTCTTATGTAGTTGCCTTACCAAAAAATCAGTGTCTGTGTAAGGCTTCCATAGGGTCCTTGGGCTATAGGGACACACTCCAAGTTCATCTAGTTAACCCTTAGGTGCAGGGTATAGTACTACACAATTCTTAAGTCATATTTTAATATACCAGGAAGTCGTTCACTTCGTTTATTGGAAGATGATTTCATTAGCATATGGAAGCTTGATTATGCATGCAAGGGCCTGAGACCTGAACTCTGTGCTTGTTACATTGTTTTCAGTTTCTGCAGGACATCTTAGATACACTCTTTGTGATTTTGGATGATAATACTGAGAAATATGGCCTGTTGGTTTTTCAGTCTCTGGTAAGTCACTTTCTGCCTTTTAATTTTTAATTGTCCCTGTCACATTTCAAAAAGTCTAAGGGATGCAGCTTATTAGAGTGAGTGCACAGAGGGTATAGATGTATTCAACAGAAACCAAAGACTTAGGAGTATCCCCCAAGGAAAACCTGTGGTGCTTTCAGGCAGACACTTTTAAGATCAAGCTAAAAGAACTCAGCTTGGTCAGGTCTAGATCTAGGCTTTATAGTTCTGGGCCCTCTACCCCATCACTAATGTAGGATTGCCTGCCTCTTGAAACAGTGGCCTATACCAGCACGAGGCCCAGAGGCTAAGAGAGAGAACAAGATGCCCGCCTTTCCCTGACAGTGTGGGTTGTAACGTCCACGCAGGGCAGATTCTCACACTGGGTGCAGAGGCTATGCAGTTGCAGATGTCTCCAGACGTCCCCCCCTCTCCTTCCTTCTTAGAGCCAGGGTCTGAGAAGGCTGCTTTACTGAGGATGGACAGTGGTTTCAATGTTTGACGTACTTTACTTGATATATCCAGCTGAGGGAGGGTTGTGTATTCAAGAAGCACCCACCCCAGTCTGCCTAATAGAAGGGGGCAGAGGTGAGGGTTGAGATGGGCGCTAGCGCAGTTTGCCCCTCTGGCTTTTCTTCTTCCTTCGTTCCCTGACTACCAGCCCCATTTCTGAAGGGCACAGCCTTCCATATCCCGATCTATCTCAGGGAACGATCTTTCAGTGTTTCTCACCTTCCGGTTTTCTAGGAGACCGTAGTATTTACGCCACATAAACAGGTATTATTTTACCTGTCCCCGGTCTATCCTGCATCGCTCAGCATAACTGTGAAGGGAGGGGCTCACAGGAACAGAGGCACAAACTAGCGAGCTCCAGGTTCTGTACTGGGAGGCTGGGGGTGGGAGGGAGGCAGGAAACAAGGCAGACACACAGGGGAGGCTGTGCATTCACTGCTCGTGGAGAGCACTGTGGAAAACAACGCGTTTGCCACCCCTTAAAGAAGTAAGAGTCCCTTTTTCCGCTAGGGGTAAGTCTGGAGCCTCCAGGAAAGCTTGGTGACCCATTTTCTCCATTTCCGCCAGGTTTTCATCATCAACCTGCTCCGAGATATAAAATATTTTCACTTCCGACCTGTGATGGACACATACATCCAGAAGCATTTTGCTGGAGCCCTGGCATACAAGTAAGTTGCATCTGGTATCAGTATTAGGACTTGTGTTTGAACAGAAAGTCAGCTTTTAAAAAGTTCAAATGCAACCACTGTTTGTTAAGCTCCCCTTTCTTTGAGATTCTATGAGCTTCGCTTATCTGCACATTAAATTCTTTCCCATATTTGAATTGTTTTCTGCTATTATTTCTGTAAGTGGACTTTTTGTGATTAGTCCTATCTCTTGGCTTTTCACTAATTTCAGTTACTCTTAGGTTAGTCTTTGCATCCTCTAGTAGCTGTAGGACCCTTTTTCGGGTTCTCTTGTTTTTAAAGCATCTCTGAGCGTATGGTCACGAACATCAGCCCCATCTTCTAGTTCTGACCCCTTGTCTCATATTGCTCATTTCTGCTGTCTACACTTTCAATAGAAAATTTAACCTCCGGGATTTCTTTTTAGTATCTTTTCCGAAACTCTAATTCTTTGCTAAGCTAGTCACTCATGTTTCATATCATTTTGTTTAGCTGGCTTATTTTAGTGTCTTCTGTAAATTTGCTGACTGTTTTGTTTATTGAGTGCATTATCTGTTACATCTTCTTTGAGCTCATGAAGTAACTTGTTGATCTACTTTTTTAATCTCTTCTTTTATTATTTCAAATAATTCTTCTGTGTGGCTTCTGATTTCCTTCCCATCAGTGCCCCATGCATCACCTCAGGGAGAGTCAAGAGTTTCTGGGGACATTTTGCTGCCTTGTTATCTCGTATTTCTGAGTTTTATTGTGTGCATATACTGAGGTTTACTGGCTGACTGTAGTGGAAAGACTTTGATGTCAGTATGGAGAGCTCTTTAGTGTTTGCTTCAGTGATGCCCTCTGGGCGTGGCTAACCGTAGGCCTTCACCTGTATCCCATGGTTCAGCCACCTCCATTAATTTAGAAGGGAGGATGCAGTGTAACTGGCCTAGGACCCCATTCTCCGGGAATGGACCACAGTGTTGTTAATAACACAAAGGCAATCCAGGTATTCGCACACAGGGAAAACTAGTTAATACTGGCAATAGCAATATTGCAACAAAAATAGCGTCAAAGATAAACCAGATATTGACAAACCATAAGAACTAGGAATGTAAAAGAGATTTATAGTTATGGTATAAACACCAAGGCAAAACATGTATTGACATACATTAAATATCTACTAAATGTAATGACTATACCTCCACTAACAATATAAAAGAATTCAACAGTGGTAGCATAACATTAACTGTCTAAAGATTAATAAAGGTTATTGGTTATGCTAGTAAAGATAGGATTTGGAGCAGGAGCATGGAAAAAGTAAAATTTAAAAAATTAAGCAGAAGATGAGGAGAAAAAGTGAGATAAAGAATTCTCTTAAGGAGTAAAAGGAAATTTATATTAAAGTAACAAAAGAAAAAACAAAGAACATGGTAAGCTAAAATTAAAAATAAGAAATAAAAGAAAAATTAAAAGATAAAATCTCCAAGCTCTAGAAAACTTATAAAGGGAAAAAATTTGATCAGAGATATAGATGATGTATATAGGTACAAGTATACAGAGATATATAGATAGACATACCCCTGAGTACTTTTTAATGTGTGATTCCTTTCCAGGATCTACAATTTTGGAATCTAGCAATTCATGGTTTCCTCCACTTAGCTTTGTGGCCTGTGCGTTTGTGAATTGTCCCCCTTGTTCAAGAGGCCCCTCTGTCCATACCTCAGTCTACTGCAACTGTCTAAGCCAAGCCTGAGGCATGTCCTTGTTCATGTTGGCAGATGCAGAAAGCAACTAGGTTGCTGGTCTTTGTGCTGGGTATAGGTATCAGGGTGGGGGTTCAAGCACACTGCCAGCACTTTCAGCCCTTAATGCCACTTTCAGATTCTTCTGCCTCTGTAAACCACACACACCAGGCCTGGCTTCTCACCCTATGTCCTTCCCTACATGAGTTCAAACTTCTCAGGGGATCTGTGTCTAGCCGGTACCCTCTCCACACCTGTGGCTGTCACTCACCCTGCCACTGTGGTAGTGTAACACTGGAACCCTTGAAGTGAAGTTGTTCTGTAGCTCAATCTTAATCTCTCATCACAATGACTCCTGATTACACCTTCTCAAATATGGTGGACACTGTGTTGGTGTGAGGAAGGAGTCACTTTTGGAGGAAAACATCACACTGATTTTAGAGTTTACAATATCCATGGGCTTTTCTTGGGGCTCACACTGCTGGTTCCATCATTGTTACCCCAGGAGCTTGTGAACCTCTGGCCTCACCTTCTGTCCCAGGGCACTGGCCTCACCCATGATCACGTCAGTCAGTCGTTGCCTCTGCTACTTTGTGCCAAGGGAAACAAAATGCAGGGCAGGTTCAGAGTTGGCCGGAAGCTGTGGCCAGGGTGCAAAATCCACAGATGCCGAATTGGCCAGGAATGAACAGAGCTCTGGTAAGTTTCAGGTCCCGGGGCTGCCTCCTCCACAGCGGGGTGGCCTACTCCATTCCCACAGCTGTGTTTCTCTGTTTAGTTCTTCGGCCCATTTCTGAAGTTGGTTTTGTTTTGCCTTAGTTTTGTGTTTGTTCTGGTGCCCAGCCGTTTTATTACTTTACATAGTCAGGACGTCGGTCTCCGCCTCTTGTTTGCACACCACTTGCAGACGCTCCCTCCTGTTCTGCAGGCTGTCTCTGGGTCTTGTTGATCACTTCCTTTGCTGCATAGAAGCTTCTCAGTTAGGTGTGTTTCCATCTGTCTGTTTTCACACACTTTTGCTGCTTGCACTTTAGGGTACTACCTAAAACTTTGTTGCCTACACCAAGTGTCTTGAAGTGTCTCTCCTGTGTTTTTTATAGTAACTTCATAGCTTCACGTTTAAATTTTCAGTCTTTGATCCATTTTGAGTTGATTTTTGTGCATGACGAGGAAAAGGATCTGGATCATTCTTCTGCCTATTGAGTTTTACCAGCACCGTTTGCGCCACTTCACTGTCAACTTTACTGGATTAAGAGACGCCTTAAGAGGTGATTTAATAATGGAGGCATTTACCTGTCAGTGTGTTAATCCACTGGTGTTCATGGGTGAACGTGCGATTAGGAGATGGAGTCCGTTTGGAGGTGGGTCCCCGAGGGTCTGCTTTTCGTATCTTTCTCTCTGGCTTTCTTCTGGGCCCTGCTTCCCAACCACCATGAAGTGAACAGCTCTGCTCCACAAGGCAACGTCTCCACTGCGACGTCTCTGCTTTGCACTAAGCTGACTGTGGGCTGAAACCTCCACAACCATGAGCCAAAGCAAACCTCTCCCCCTTTACATTGTGTGTCTGGCATTTTGTCCCAGCAACAGGCACATTGGCCAGTGAAGCGTCTCCTGAAGAGACCGTCTTTTCCTCATGGTGTGTTCTTGGCACTTCTAGCAAAGATCAGTGTGCTTTTCGATTACAAAAATACATGCCTGTAATCCCAGCTTATCTGAAAACTGAAGTGGGAGGATCACGAGTTCAAGGCCAGGCAACTTAGCAAAGCTTAGCAACTTAGCAAAATCTTTCCTCAAAATAAAAATGAAAATGGCTGGAGATGTAAGTCAGTTGTAGAGAGTCTCTGGATTTGATTCCTAGTACAGAAAAAAATCAATTGGCTATATAAGCTTAGTGTAATTTCTGGAGTCTCTATTCTATTTTATTGGTTTATGCAACTGTTTTTGGTGCAAGTACCATATTGTTTAAATGCCTATAGCTTTGTAGTATATCTTGATTCTGGTATTGTAATGCCTCCTGCCTCCTCCCCCCACCCCCATCAGAATCACTTTGGCTATTCTGGATCTTTTGTGGTTCTGTGTGAATTTTAGGAACCTTTTCTGTTTCTATAAAGAAAGTCCTTGGTATTTTGATGGAAAGTGCATTGAATTTATGGAATGCCTTGAATAGTATGGTCATCTTAATGATGTGCATTCTTCCAGTCCATGAACACAGGACTTCTTTCTGTTTTTATGAGCATGTGGTTTTAGTGCTTCATTTTGTTGATGTGTTATATCACATTTATTGATTTGCGCATGTTGAACTATTTTTGCATTTCTTAGATAAATTCCACCTGATCATGATAAGATCTTTTTGCTATGCTGTTTGATTTTGCTAATAGTTTAATGAAAATTTTTGCATCTGTGCTCATCAGGAATATGGGTCTGTAGTTTTTTGTGTGTTGTATTTTTGTCTGGTTTGGGCGTAAAGGTAACGTTGGTCTTTTAAAAAGAGTTTGGCAAAGTTCCTTCCATGTTAGTTTTTTGGACAGTTTAAAAAGATTTGTTTTTCTATAAATGTTTTGTCAGATTTCACTATTAAGCCATCAAGTCCTAGACATTTTCAGATAGATTTTTAATCTGTTTTAGTCTCATTACTCATTATTACTCTGTTTAGATTTTTTACTTCTTGGTCCATTTGTATGTATGTGTTCAGAAATGTATCCATTTCTTCTGGGTTTTCTAGATTTTTTTAACGTGTATTAAAAAAAGTTTAACCTTTTACAGTTATCAAAATACTATGATTTAGGCATGAGAAAAGACAAAGATTGGGCCCCCAGGAGCGCCTCAACAGGGCGGAGCCCGGAGGTCCTCGGTGGAGACCCCAAGGACTCATCTGGGCCTTCGGGTGTGCTACATGGAGGCAGACCCTGGCAGTTAGTGTAATAACCCCACTGACACTACCGG
Source organism: Dinomys branickii (assembly GCA_004027595.1). Taxonomy (NCBI): domain Eukaryota; kingdom Metazoa; phylum Chordata; class Mammalia; order Rodentia; family Dinomyidae; genus Dinomys; species Dinomys branickii. The sequence continues at coordinate 36,548 of PVLD010005588.1, forward strand.
GCTCCCCATTGGCCTTGAGGGCTTGTCAGTGGGGGCTTGACCATGGTGAATCTGGTTCCCTGCCTATCTGCCATCTTTGAGGATGGGTGCTTTTCTACCTCCTGCCATAGCAATTTGTGTGCACATATGTTTGTTACAGCATAATTTGAAGCAGCCATGTCTCTTCCCAATGTGAGAGGCCGAGGGAGTAAATAAACCAAAAAGTACAGTTATTATCGTAGGGAAGATGAGTGATTGGGTGGTAGAACAACGGAGATGAGGGTGGAGAAAATTGATTAATCAAACAAGCCATCATCTGTATAACTGAGTAACAAATACAAAGATAACATTATGTAATACAGCATCCAGTGCTAATTCCCTACTACCTTCTCTGTAATTTTGTATTTCCTTTATTGTTTTTGTGTTATTCTGGTTTACATGTCTCCATTCTTTTGTCTATAAAATAAAAGAAAAAAGAAAAAAAAAGAAAAGACAAAAATTGATGGGACAGGCCAAAGTTAATTAAGTATGTAACGGAAGTGGTATATCAATTCAGCAATTAAAGGACAGCACTGGCAAAATTACTCTCCATTCAAAAGGAAAGGAATTTATACCCCATATTTATGCTGTGTAGAAAAAGTCTAATACATCTGAAATGTAACTGTTCAAAATCAGTTTCTTACAATCCTTTGTATTTTTGTAGTATTGGTTATAAAATCTTTTTCATCTCTAGTTTTATTTAGGTCTTCTGTTTTTCTTAGTCTAACTAAAGGTTTGTCAATTTTATCTTTTAAAAAAACAGTGCTTTGTTTTGTTGATCTTTTGTATTTTTTTAGTTTTGATTTCTTTATTTTCCTCTGATCTTTATTATTTTTTTCCTTGTACTGACTTTGGTTGGTTCTTACTTTTTTAAGTCTTTTGAGACACAGGTTAAGTTGCTTGAGATCTTTCTGCTTTGATGCATACAGTTTCTCCTGTCATCTTTTCTCTCCATATTATATCTGCTGTACCCCACAGCTTGGTATATCACATTGCCATTTTCATTAATTTCTAAAAATTTATTTAGTTCCCTTTTACTTTCTTCCATTTCTAGTTGGTCTTTTATGAGTATGCTGGTCACTTTTCATGTGTAGGTATACTTTCTATTATTCTTTTATTGATTTGGGTTTTTTTTTTTTTTTTTTTTTTTTTTTTTTTTTTTTTTTTTTTTTTTTTTTTTTTTTTTTTTTTTTTTTTTTTTTTTTTTTTTTTTTTTTTTTTTTTTTTTGGCTTTTTGAGACAGAGTCTCAATATGCAGGTCAGGCTGGCCTTGAGCTCACTTTGTATTCCAGGCTGGTCTAAAACTCACAACGATCCTCCTGCCTCAGCCTCCCAAGTGCTGGGATTACAGGTGTGCACCACCGTGCCTGGCTATTGATTTGTAATCTTAATTCTTTGTAGTCTCAGAAGATATGTGATGTCATTACGTTTTTTAAAATTTATTGACACTTGATTGTGTCTTAACATTAGGGTCTATCCTGAAGAATGTTCCATGTACTGATGAGAAGAGTTTGTATTTCTTTTTTTTACTGAATGAAATACTCTGTAGAGTATGTAGATCTACTTGCTCTATAATGTGGTTCAACTCAGATGTTTCTTTGTTGATTTTCAGTTTGGGTCATCTGTCCTCTGTGGAAAGTGGGATGCAAAGTCCCCTACTATTATGGTATTGGGATCTATCTCTCCCTATAGATTTAATAATACTTGCTTTATGTATTTGGGTTGTATTTTGTTGTATGCATATATGCATATAATTGTTATATATTCTTGTTTAATCAACTATTTTGTGAAGGTGCTATGACCTACATTGTCTCTCTTTACAGTTTTGTATTTGAAGTCTGTTTTATCTGATATGGGTATAGCTATTCCTGCTTGTTTTTTATTTTCTTTTGTGATACATCATTTTCTAAGCCTTCACTTTTGTCTGTGTAGATCTTTGCCAGTGAAGTAAATCTATTGTAGGCAACATATAGTTGGGTTTTTTGTTTTTAATCCATTCAGCAAATTTATGTCTTGATTAATGAATAAAATTTACTTACATTCAAGATTATTGTTGATAAATATGAACTTCTTCCTGTCACTTTGTTTTGTTTTGTACTAGGAATTGAACCTTCTGAGCTCTACCCCTAGCCCTTTCTTTCTTTCTTTCTTTCTTTCTTTCTTTCTTTCTTTCTTTCGAGACAAGATCTCACCAAGTTGCCCAGGCCGAGCTCACACTTGCCATCTGCCTTCCTCAGCTTCCCAGAGTGCTGGGACTATAGGACGGCACCACACACCCAACTCATTTTTTGAATTGTATTCTCCTATGTTGTATTTTTTGGATCTTTCCCACCTCTTTTATTAATTTATGTGATTTGGTAGTTTTCTGCCATGTTCAATTTTAATTCTCTTCCCCTTCTCTTTTGTATCTGTTCTCCTAGTGAGTATGATATGTTCATGTGCAAGATGCAATCAAAATACATGGTAAATATTTACTTTTTCGGAGTTTCATTACAATAGATGTGTTGCTATTAATCCCTCTCACAATACTTCCTCTCACTTTGAACACACTTGTCGCATAGTTCTTGCCACTTTCTAAAGGGACTCTAGAAGTCCTCTTTCCTGTGTGCCTTTACTCGTGCTGCTGTGTCTGCCTCAAGCAATTCAAAATCAGTTCAAAATGTTTGTCTCTCACAGTCATTTTCACTCTGAGGAAGAGCCAGAAGTCACATGGTGCCAGAGCGAGTCAATAAGGTGAGTGAGGACACGTGGTAATATTTTTACAAGGCTGCCTTTGCATTGGATGGCGGCGGCGGCAGCAGCAGCAGCAGCAGCAGCAGCAGCATTCATCAGATTTTTAAATCGTATCTTGTAAACACACTTATATTTTCATTATGGTAGTTACCATCCTGTATTTCTAATACTGAGCTCTCTTAAGCATTTTTCATAGGGCTGATCTGGTGGTGATGTCTCAGTTTCTGCTTATCTGGGAAAGACTATTTCTCTGTCAGTTTTCAAAGATAACTTTTCTGGGCATAGTATTCTGATTGGCAGGGCTGGTGTTTGTTTGTTTTGTTGTTGTTTTAGTATTTTGAATGTATCTTCCCATTCCTTCTGGACTACACGGTTTCTACTGAGAAATCTAGTGTAAGTCTGATGGATCTTCCCTTATATTGACCTTATGTTTTTGTCTTGCTGTCTTTAGGATTCTCTTTGTCTTGTATTTTTGACATTTTTTACTATAATGTGCCTTGGCAAAGATCTTTTTGATTGAATCTACCTGGGGTCCTTTGAGCTTTTTCTGTCTAGATACCCCCATATCTCTTTGAAGATTGGAAACTTTTCAGCTATTATTTCATAAAATAGGTTTTTTTGTGCCTTTCCTCTTTTCTTTGTTTTCTGGAATTCCTACAGGACATATATCCTGTTGCTTCACTGTATCCTTTAAGTCTTGTAGGATTTCTGCGTTCTTTATGCTTTTTCTTTTTTCATAACTCTTTCTCAATTGTTTTTGTCTGTTCATTTACCAAGTATCAAAATTTTTTTGGCTTGTTCTAATCTGTTACAGAAGTTCTCTATTATAGCTTTCATTTTATTGAGTACAGTTCCAAGATTTCTTATTGGTTCTTTATTATTTCTCTCTCCCTCTGGTGAGTTTCTCATTCATGTCATGGATTGTTTTTCACATTTCTTAGTATTGTTCATCCATATTGTTTTGCATTTCACTGAGTTTCTTGAGGGGCATTATCTGAAATTCTCTTTTAGATATCTCGTAGATTTCCTTCAAATTCATACCTATTTCTGAAGAATTGTTCTTCTTCTCTAAAGGTATATATTTTCTTTAATATTTGTTGTGTCATTAATATGAATGTGTACACATCTGGCATGTTTTTTGTTCCTTGCAGTTTTATTAAGTAGAGTCCTGGAACTGAAGAAAATGGATTGCCCTTCCTCTAGTCTCCAGAGACAAGCTTGGTATGCTGAGGCTTTCTGAATCAGCAGCCTCACTCCTAAGATTGTGGCCTAGTTAGGAGAACTTTCCTAGATCCTACTAGTCATATGTTGGGAGGAGTTGTGGCCCTGTTTGTAAAGCCACAAGTCATGATCAGGAGCCCTTCCACTTTTCAGAGTGCTGACAAGCGAAACAGGGATCTTGCAGCAGTTCCCGCTGTCTGGAGACTGGGGTGCAGCGGGCTTCCCCTAGCCTGTACCAGGGGAGAACATACTGATGGCCGATGGGATCTGGAGCCACAGGAGCCAGCCAGAACTTCTCCCACCTCTGCACACACAAGCATGGACGAGACTAGAACCTCGCAGCTACACCTGTCACGCTGCGGCTGAAGCGAAGCCTCCGTACATCACACTAAGGAGCACAAGCACTGCTGGCACAAGGCTTAGCTACGACTTCCAATCTACAGAGGCAAGAGTGTGGATGAAACCAGTATTCTGCAGTGGTGGCTATAGTCCCCAGTCAGGGTTGTAGCCATGGCAGCCACTGCTCTGAGGTTGCAGGTCATTATTTTCCGTCCAGTGAGGCTCTCCCTGGCTCAAGTCTTCTGACAGAGCCAAGCACTCCCTCCCATTGCCCAGGCAGAGGCGGCATCTAGCAGTTGCTGTTGTGGGAATTCGAGTGAAGTGCAGAGTGCATTCTTTGAAGCAGAGGAATCGCTTTCAGACTAAATCCTTGAACTGGATTTAAAGCTTTTAAGTAAGGACTGCTGGACCCCTGTTGTTGTTGGGGTTAATCGTGCTTCCCAGCTTGCCTTACACCTGCACCATCGTGCTCCCCGTGCTCCACTTCCATCACCAGGGAGGTGGGCTTGAGACTGCCAGTTACTTTGCTCTTTTCCTTGGCTTTACTTTTGATTCTCCGATTGTCTCCCATTCTCCATACCGTTTAGGGTTCCATCACTTCTCTATGAGCTCCCTAAGTTCTGTTTCTCCTCACAATACAGTTTTTCCTTTACTGCCCTGGCTCCTCTTTCACAGAGTTACTGGAAGGGTACTTCTGCTCAGACTCATAACATTGTTTTAATTACAGTAGCGCTGTACTAAGTTGTAAAATTAGGAAGTGTGATACCACTAACTTCGTTCTTTTATTTCAAGACTGTTTTGGCTATTCTAGGTGCCTTGAAATTCCACAGGAATCTTAGTATGAATTTCTCTATTTTTGAAAAACTGATGCTGTCAGCATTTTGATAGGGATTGTGTAGAACCTGTAGGTCACCTTGGGTAGTATTGCTATCTTAACAATATTACGTCTTCCGATTCATGCATGTGGAATGGAATGTCTTTCAGTTTACTGGTGTCTTCTTTAATTTTTTTAACATTGTATAGTTTTCAGTGTACAAGTATTTCACTCACTAGGTTAATTTTATTCATAAATATGTTCTTCTTTTTGATACGATTATAAATGGAAGTGTTTTCTTGGTTTCTTTTTTTAGTATTAATATCTAGAAATGCAGCTGATTTTCTGTTTTGAAGTTATATACTTAAACTTCGCTAAATTCATTTATTAGTTCTAACAATTTTACTTTGTAAATCTTTGTGCTTTATACATATAAAACCATGTCTTCTGAAAATGGGAAATCTTAATTATTCCCTTTGCAATTTGGGTGCTTTTATTTACTTTTCTTGTCTAATTGCCCTGGGTCAGATTTCTAATATAGATTGAAAAAGAATGGCAAAAGCAAGTATCATTGTCTTTATTCCTGATCTTAAAAGCTTTCAGTCTTTCATTACTAATTATGATATTAGTTAGCTGTGGGACTTTAGCTAATATTTTAAACTAATTACCACACTTCTCCTTCTAAGGAATGATGGCAAAGCTGTTAAAAATACATCTTGCTTTTTCCATAAAATACATATGAATAGCAAAATGTAGGCCCAAAAAATGAATATCAGAACAAAGATAATCTACAAAAGTGATACTATAACTAGTAAACAAACGTGAGGAAAACAAGTAATCTAACACTGTTAAAGCAGTAAGAAGTCACCATTTTCTTCTTAGCACAAATTTTGAAAACAAACCCAACAGTGGCAAGGCTGCAAAGTCATTGAAGTTTTGACATTTTGATGTCACTTTAGAGAGCAGACACTGTGCTGTGGACTTCATGTATCATCCTATTAGTATTTCACAGTAACTTCAGAGTGTACAGTCATTCATATCACATTTTAAATAAAAAGAACAAGGCACAAAGAGATTAAATAGCTTGCCTAAGGTTTCAGAGCTAGGTACTTACAGGGCCCAGATGTGACTAAAACCTGTACTCTTGACCTCTATTGTCTCATATAAGTATGTAAAGCTTCTCACTTCCTAATTTCATTCTGCGCAGATGAGTTAGATCTCAAGAAATGAGGTAGATGGGATGGGGTAACACATAGGATTATAACCTTTTATTCAAAATCTGCTATTTGATAGTCAATATTGTGTGTTCAGGAGACATGACAATTAAAGAAAAAACAAAATATGCATCTAGTCCAAGTCTTTGGGAAAGGGAGAGTGGGAAAGAGCGATTATGATTGCTGATTAAAATCGTATTTCCTTATGGACAAAGAATATCTGTCCTACATGATATAAAAATTCCACAGCTGTAATAAATCCATCACTGTTCTGCTGTAATAAATCAGCAGAACATTATTTCCTATTTCACTAATTCAGTGCTGAATTTCCTATTTAACTGGTTAAATTTTTCAGGCTGCATTGCCTTTGGATTAATGTGGGGTTTCTGTAACTGTTCTCTTTCCCAGGGAGCTCATTCGCTGTTTGAAGTGGTATATGGACTGCTCAGCAGAACTAATTCGGCAGGACCACATTCAGGAGGCCATGCGGGTAATGTACTGAGCTTACCATAATAAGACAGCCACTACGGCAGTTATTTGTAAGTAATCTCAGTGGTATGGTATACAAGATAAGTGTAGACACCCCAGTACACTGCCACTTACAGAAATCACTGCCTTAATCCACCTAAGTTCCCTTTCCTCACTTCAGTTGCCCCCCAGAAGACCTATATGCCTGATAATTTGTCTTAATCCTGGAATGAAAGATGATGTGTACATAGCTCCTGGCCGTCCTAACCCACCTGATTTTTCAGGTGGTGTCAGTCCTCCCTTCACTGGCCAAACTATGATTAACTCTTTCTAAGCCAATATTGGTAGCAGCATTGACTAGAATTAGGCTCTTCCAAAACTATTTCCTTATTTGGTGGTTACTAGAAATTGTTTTTGGAACTATTATGACTTATGTTTAAAAAAGAGAGAGAGCTGAAGGTGATTCACTGTATGTGGATATGTTGAGAAGAAGATAATCTTAAACTATGGCCTTAGAAAGGACCTAGAATCCTTATCGCCAGAACAGGTTCTCTGATGGCACAGACTGCTTGCGTTGTGTGCAGCTCCAGTTGGCGGGGACCCCTCATTGTGCAGTAACTCCATTGTCTGAGCTTCTTTTCGGGGCTACTGCTTCTGCTGTAGGGAACCACACATGAATTGTGAAGCCTTGTTTTGCTCAAATGTTTTCCAGAAAGCTTTTATCCTCTGAGAACTTACTTAAAGCAACATTTTCTTTTTCGGTCCCTGTCTTTCCTTGTACTTGACTTCTTTTTTTTAAATTGCATTTTAAACCATGTTTTCCACACCTTTTCCAGAGAGCAGGAAAAGTAGCAGTTCTGCTTTTTCTTTGTCTTCTTTTAATATCACATCATCTACACTAAGTACTGGGCCTGTGATTTGTCCTTCTTGTGCACATGGTAATAGGCTAGCACGTGTTTCCTCAGGCATCATCAGATGAAGGGGCAGGACTCTGTACAGAGTTCTGTTTACCCTGCCTCTTCTCTATGCTTTCTATAAAAATCAGAAGTTACAAGTCTTATTTCTGCGCTACTTCATGCAAATGTCTAGTGAGCAGTCACCATCTGTTTTGGGTGCTAAGATGCCAATATTAGTAAAACCAGCCCATCAAGGACACATCCCCGGTGCTCTAAGAGGAGGCAGGCACAGATCCAGGTGCAGAGTAGAACAGGGTCTGAGCTCTGTTCTTCTCAGCATCCCAGCACCTGTCAAATAAGCGTAAGAGTTGAGAGGGTAAACGGTGATCTCAGTGCATGCAGTGTCCTGTGAGTCCATGGAGTAATTGCTGAAGGGTACTGTAGGAAGCTCCATACAAGAGGTTTCCTGAGAGTCATGTCTTTAGCCAGTGTTTCATACTTGTTACACATATCAGACACTGTTTTGCCCTGGGGGTTCAATAGGAGAGCCTGGCAAAAAAGGCTAGGGCTTCATAGCACTTCTGTTCAAGTGGGTTAAGATAGACAGTAAATATGCAAAATAGATAAATGTATACAGTTAATGGAAAAAGCTTGATGAATGGTATGCAGGAAATAAAGATTATAAGGTAAACCGGCTGGAGGGAAGGGGACACCTTAAATCATGAAGCCTCCCTGCAGAGACAGCTCCTGAGCGGAAGTGAGTGCTAGGGTCCAAGAGAATATGTTTCAAAGCCCAGCTTGGGGGAGGGGTACAGCATACCTGTAATCCCAGCAGTACACAGTCTGAGGCAAGAGGATTGCTTCAAGTTTGAGGTCAGCCTGGGCTCCCTAGGGAGTTTATAGCCAGCCTCAACTACATAGCAAGATCCTGTCTCAAACAAAATAAAAGCCTAGGTGAGGCTTTTGCCGCTGCTGCTACCCCTACCAGCACCTCCACAGCTACATCAGTGGGGCCTTCCACCTCAGAGAAGAAAACAGACGGAGCTTCCTTCCTGGGCCAGGTAAAGGCATGGCCAAAGGCAGCCACAGCAGCGGCAGGGCAGTGTGTGTGGTGGGTGGCACCCCTGTCAACCCTGCCTTCTCGGGCCAGGAGCAGCTGAGGAGCCAGGGACTGACAGCTTCTGCAGAGACTCCCTAGCTGATGTGGACACCAAGCCACTTTACCAAAACCTGAGGCAGAAAAGGAATACTTTTGTGTTGACACATCTGGAGAAGCAGGAATGAAACCCTACAATAAACAAGAACCAGCTGCAAAGTGACCTGAGATAGAGTGTGTTTCAGTCTGGCGTGTCGAAAGTAGGATTGCATAGGATTATACCTCTGGTGGTGGCTCCAAAACTAAGCCACAGACAGAGAGAGCAATTCGTGAGTTTCTGGCAGCCCGGGAAAAAGCTATACCAGCGCTCCTTCCAGAACTTGAAAGCCAGGACCCTCCAGTTCTGTCACGGGACACTTCCTAAGAACAGGCCTGACATCTTTTGAGAGCTCCACTTAATTAATGGTGAAGAGATAGACTCCTGTTACTTAAGTGCCATTTCAGTTATCCAGTGTCACCACTGATTTCATGGTCTCTGCGCTGACTGTGGGGCTGCATTCAGAAGAAACAGGGAGCAACTGTGGCCGTGAAAAGGCTGTTCACGTGCCCCTACTCTGTGCCACTGCCTGAGCAGCCTGCCCAAGGGTGCGATATCCAGTGGACACTCCAGAAGTTTAAGCACTGCAGCAACCCGAGGTGGTCCTGAAACAGACGTCCACCCGGGAACACACTCAGGTTTTAGTTTGCACTCTGGGATAAATAGAAGCCACAGGGAAGGAACATACTTAGTCCCAAAGGTGACTTCAGTGAACAAGGACAGTACAGTGAGTGGAGAGCAGGTACAGTGCTTGACAGGGCTGACTTGATTTTGTGTGTCAGAGTTAGAAACTAGCCTAAAAGTTGTTGGGACCTTCTTGTATATGAACCTTCTAGCCAGTTTCCTTTCTCCTGTCAGAAGTGACAAAATTATGCAGCCATAGAATGATGAAGAAGCTCAGACATCAGGTATAAAGTAAACCACTTTTAGGCTTTCTCTGTCCAGGTCATCTTTCTGTCCTGCAAGAGCTAGTGAGTCTTAGAAGTTCATAGTTGTGTTTCTTAGAAAAGCAAATGACTGATAAGTGGTGTTTTATGGTAAAATCATTTGGTGCTCTTAAATTTTTTTTAAAGTATAAATGCCTTGATAAGAGTAGGGCATGATAGCACACATCTGTAATGTCAGCATCTAGGAGGCTGAGGCAAGAGGATTACCCTAACTTTGAGGGCAGCCTGGGTAGAAAGAGGTTAGGTTTTGAAGGAACAAGAGGCTGCTGATGTAACCGAAGCAGGGACTTTCAAGTGTTAGATTGGGTGTGGAAGGTGACAGAAAGGAAAAACAGACCTCTGGTTCAGAGGTCTGACTAATTGATGTGGGTTGATGGCCAACCCATTTTCAGAGGTGAACAATTCTGGAGTTGACCGGAATTTTACCAGGGAAGAGAAAGAGTTTCAAGTTGGGAAGCACTTTTCTAAGGTGTTTTCGTACTATGCAAGTATGCTGTCTAATTGTCCCAGCAAATCATCTGCATTTCAGTGTTCCCTAATACATCCAACACGAAGGTTTCACCAGACCACTTCCTTATCATCAAACTTTAGTTTACAAGCCAACTTTGACCAAAGTAATAAGCCTCCATCCAGCCCTTCGTCTTTCACAGGAAGTATGTTCCTGGTCCAGCATCTCTTATTCTAGTATCGTAAGTTGTGGAAACCTTCTTTATTATTCTTGATTCAGTATATCTTACTACTTACAGTTCTGGGTGAATTATATATATTCATATAGTTCAAGTAACTGGGACCCACATGTTTTATCCAGTGTCTCTGCCTTTTCATTGTCTGAAAATCTGTGACATTTCTTTGATTAGAAAACACAATCTTAGGTTTTAAATCTGTTCTCTCAAAGGGAATTACTCTGCTCATAAGCACAAGGCAAACGGCAAGATACCTCAGAGTCATGTTTTGCTCCAAATTGCAGTTTGCCCTTTGGGGAGTCTTTGCCTTCTGTACTGTTCATGAACTGTTCATGGCAGATGTCCTTGTTGGATGTGGGTGGAAGGTGGATATGTCAGGCCCACCAGGTGCTATGCAACCTGGGACAGGTTCTCTTCAGATTTCTGTGACCTCTGGCAAGAAGGCAAGCACTATGGCAAGCAGGGTGGCAGGATCTAACTATATTTCAGAGATGCAGAAGACTCCTTATAAAGAACCCTTCCTTCTTTTAATAAACTAATGAGTAATTATATCCTTTCCTTTGGAGCGTTGTATTTTCAGAGCGGAAAAAAATACAGAGAAGCTTAATTTCTTTTAATCTTGACTGTTCTTAAATTCAGCTCTTTACATAAGAGCCTAATTAATGGCTTCTTAATTCTAGAAACTCAGAAAGCAGTTTTAAAATCATTCGATTATTTTCTAAGAAAACAGCTGCTGCTTAGTGACAGTTTGGATTTGTGAGAAAAAAAGTTTTAAAATATAAAATGCCTATGTCCTTTGGAACTACAGATCATCTCATGTTAGTGCCGAATTTGTTGTTGTTTTGCTCTTTGTTTGCTGCTGTGTGAGTTCCTGGCCTTTTCAGTACCTGTCACCTTTCCTCCCACACTCCAGGCTTTGGAGTACCTCTTCAAGTTCATCGTGCAGTCTCGGATCCTGTACTCAAGAGCCACATGTGGAATGGAAGAGGAGCAATTCCGGTCCAGCATTCAAGAACTTTTCCAGTCCATTCGGTTTGTGCTCAGTCTAGACAGCAGAAACTCAGAAACACTCCTCTTCACTCAGGTCTGTGAGCTGCAGACTTTTGCTACCAGTTCCTTGTTTGTCTTAGCAGAGTTTCTTTGTCCTCTAGCTTTGAGTTGCAGAATCCCTGCCATGATCCTGTGTATCGGGTACGGGTTGATTTACAAGAAAACACTTAACAAAATGCTTTTACTTTGAAGCCTGATATGCCTCAGCTGCCAGGTATAAAACAGCTTATTGGCTTTATATTGGAGAATCAGCACAAATTTGTTCTAATGAACCATTTTTAGACCAAGTTTGTTAGCTATCATACTGTAGATTCTATGATTGTCTCACTCATAGAGGATATTCAGAATGTATAGGGAAGTTTATGTTCTAATTAAGCACTGTATTAATTTTTTAAATTTTTCTTAGTACCTGTCCATTCCAGATGTTGAGTAGAATAAATTGAAAATGATAGGAAAAACTAGAAAGGATTGATCAAGAATTGGGATTAGATTATATTAGAAATATCAGTGTTGGATATGGAAGTGGGTCTTTTGCAAATGAGAAGGAGGGCAGGCAGGGGAAGAGAGGGCAGGAGACGAAGATGTTAAGATGTGTTATGGACCTGTGCCAAGTCCCCACAGGAACACAGTCATTAGGTACTACAAACACGCACTAATAAAAATAAAAACTGGAAAAATAAAGTACCAAGGGAAGAAAAGGAGTAAGAATTGGGAGGAGAGTCTCTCCCTTGAACTGAAACTGCCTGGTCAGCTCATCTGTCCCCTCCGCACATACTCTCGCCCGCTGCTCCAGTCACCGTGCGGTCATTTTCCCTTAGAGTTAATCAGAGCTCTCTCTGACCGATTATACACCTTTGCCATTTTGAAACAGTTATTAACCAAAACCCGTCAACCAAGTTCAGATAGCCTCCATCATGTCCACTTGTCCTGTCGCGGCCACTTGCTGTTAGTGCCTGTGTATGGGGGCCAGTCGTCACTTAGGAAGGAACTGATGTGAAGACTGCTCAGGTTGCATGGCTCCAAGTCAGCATCCCTCTTCTGGGTACAGCTATGAGAGCTGGACTGCGGACTGCAGAGATCTAAGCAGAGTTTAACTGGTACTCAGCTTTCTCTGCCATACTTTCTCCTAGAAGCTCCTGGCTTGAGTTTAGAACCAAAGCTGGAAAGTCAAGAGCTTGATAACAGTCAAGTTATCAAGAGGCCCATGCCTGCAATCCCAGTACTCAGAGGCTGAAGTAGCGGGATTGCAAGTTCAAGCTCTGCTTGGGTAACTTAGGAACTTGTGAGAGCCTGTCTCAAAATAAAAAATGAAAACAGACGGCTCGCTTCGGCAGCACATATACAAAAAAAGAAAAAACAAAAACAAAAAAGGGGCCAGAGATGTAGTTCAGTTCAAAAGCTCTGGGTTCAACCCCCAATACCAGAAAAATAAGGAAGAGCTTGACAAACAAAAATTTCATTTTATGAACAAAAATAACTATGGCTCTTAAGACACGTTGAGCAGATTTCCCTTTATACCTTCTTCTCTTGCCAGCAAATGCCTAGGCAAGTCACGATAGCTTTAAGTGAGCTAAACTCCGGTAAATTTTCTTGTCTTGGTTTACATTTTGGATCTCCTGGTTTGTGCCCCAAAAGTACTATGGGGCTGGGTAGAGTCAAGGAACATGGAGAAGCCTGCCGAGAAGGAGGTGCTGCAGTGCCTCCTCAACCTCTGCCCACTTCCTGTCATTGAGCATGCAAGACCAACTTGGACCTGACTCTAAGCTAGCCGTTACCTCACTTGCTTCCGCAGGCCGCGCTCCTCAATTCTTTCCCAGCCATCTTCGATGAGCTGCTGCAGATGTTCACCGTGCAGGAGGTGGCTGAGTTCGTGAGGGGCACGCTGGGGAGCATGCCCAGCACTGTGCACATCGGGCAGTCCATGGACGTGGTGAAGCTGCAGTCCATCGCGCGGACAGTGGACAGCCGCCTGTTTTCTTTTTCAGGTAAATCAAGTCGAGATGAGAATCACGCTAGCATTTCTGCCCACTCAGTGTGAAAGCCAGCTGGTAATCAGAGAGTCCGTTTTATCCATCTTGTAAGAAGCCGCTGGCCCTTAGTATGTAGCATTTCAGGCCAACTATGTTAGAAAATGCAGCTAAAACCTATTAAATTGATCTATTCCTAGGAAATGTATCTGAGCATCCTGTGTTTGCCTTACTGCTAAGATAGATTCCTTTTTCTTTCTTTGGAAGAGCCACGCAGGCTTAGAAAGCAATGGAAAGGGAGCCATCCACACTCCCTATCCGTCAACATCACCTAACTAATACAGACCAGGCTGTCATTCAAAATGAACTTCGAGATTTATCCCCACCACCACATTGTTGGTGACTGAATTCAGCCTTGCAAGAGTGCCAAATACACAAGGGCCAAATGCTAAAATTAATATGAACCTAATACTTTTAGTAGAATATCATTCTCTTAGAATAAATCTGAAACATTAGCAAAACATTTATTATTAGAATTTGGGCGGATAATATTTTAAAGCTGACTCTAAAGCACAAGGATAATTTCTCAGCTCAGTTTTATACACTTAAAATACTACATAGATATCCCCTTTGACTTTACCTGTGTAAAGGATGGCGGATGCTACAGCTACCACCAAGAAAGTCAGCTTTCCTCTCCCAGTAGCTGTTCATGCTTGACACATCGTTCTTCTCCAGCTCCTGGATGAAAACGTTATTCGCTGTCGAAACACACTGTCCCTGAGGCCAGTGCATACACTTCAGCTTTGTACACTGCTCTCAGAGTACATGGGATGGGAAACAGCAATCTCCCCTCAGAGATACACGTTTCTGCTATATTTGTGTGTGTTCGCTGACTTACATAGTCACTTAAATTCTTTTTCTTAAAAATGCATAGGGCATTAGGCCATGTAATTGGATTTGGAGGTGATGAAGTGACAAGCTACCACCAAATTTTCATTTACTTTTCACTTTCATTGAATGTCCAAGTCACAGCATCTTCCCCGAAGCAAGAAGTTTTTTTACTAGTATTTAAACAACACTTAAATTCTCAAAACTTACGGGTTTGGTGTCTTCTTTATTAGTACCAGTAACAAACTACTATTTTGTCTGGAAGCAGCTCTTGGTTGTTATAAATCCTACCTTGTTGGTATTTTGTTCTACAAAATATAGTAACAACTTTCCCTGTATCCAGAGAGTCTTCTAAACATAAGATAACTGTTCTTCCATCCTATTTGAATAAATATTTGATAAAGCAGTGCCAAAAACTCTTATGTCATGTAATTTATTTTTGTCTGAAAAAGTTTTCTTTCTGAATTGCATGTGAAACACCAAACTATGGTCAAACATGAAATTCAAATAAGAAGTGCAAATGCCATGGCTAGTGTGTATTAGTGATCATCTGACTGAATCACGCTAACAGGTATGATGAGACCTGCAGGGTGAGTCGTGGGCCACATAGGAGTACAGGCTGACAGAAACATATTTACACTTGAATTTCACTTTGTCTTCTAACGACTTCTATGAAGTAAATGTAGAAGAGGCCATTAGCACCCCATTCTATAGATGAGAAAAATCCTGCCCAGGGGAAGAGGCATTCACCTGCCTAAGACCCAAGAATGAATTAGTAAGATTCCTAAATTCAGGATTCTAAGTATAGCCACCTCATGTAAATACTATTCAGATACCATAGAGGAGAAAAAAATACTCAATGTGTGCAGTAAAATTGGCAATAACTTCACTATAATCTGTTGACTAATTATCAAGGGATATGACAAGACAGAGGTTGTTCTCCTGTTCTGTGTATTGCTGTGGACACCCAGGCAGCAGTCTAACAAGCCTGTGAGGAGAAGGAGACAGATCTGATGACTTGGCAAGGCGAGTGCACACCAGGATGGGATTCCAGGTGGATGCGCAGAGTTTGGAGAGGGCCAGTCAGTAATCCATATCAAGCGTGCCAATCTAGTCATTATAGTTCATGCAAGTGTGACATTTACATTGAGTCTTCGCTGTAATCTGTGCTTGTAATTTGGAATGTAATCATTAAAGACATTTCATGTGGAAGATTCATCCTGCATAAAATGCCATGGGCACAGGGACTTGAAATGAGAATAAAGGGAAGAAAGATGGAAAAGCAATGTTGTGGGAACACTTACAATTTTAGGCCCTGATAAAGGAAGATGATCTCTGCCTTTGATCCAATTTAAACTCCACCTTCTCTGAAGTAAATTCAGTCCCAAAATGCTAATGGCTGCTACCTGTAGCTAATTCTACTCTAACGGGCTTATTCATGTTTGTTTTCTGTCCTAGAATCCCGCCGCATCCTCCTTCCTGTAGTTCTTCATCATATTCACCTTCACTTGAGGCAGCAGAAAGAGTTGCTAATCTGCTCAGGAATTCTTGGCAGCATCTTCTCCATTGTCAAGACCAGCTCTCTGGTAGTAGCCCCACACCCAGCTCAGCTCTGCCCTAACACTGTGTGATTCTAGTCAGAGGCAGACCAACAAAGATCGTTTGCATACTTCTTAGCAAGAGAAGTTTTCCTAAGTGGCAGGAAGGTACCCAAATGCATGGAGGCATGTGTGTGCTCAAACAAGCTTCTCAATACAGCACATTCTTGCTATTTAAAAAGTTTCACCACCGTAAATCTGTCCCAGAAATACTGTTACCTGTACCAGGAAGCCCAATGCTGTGCCATGTTCGGTTCTTACCCAAAAGTATTCGTTCTGCATTCCTAGAAATTTCTTAGGATACTATGCATGAACACAGAGAAGGAGACCCGCACTGAGGGGCCGCCTGCTCGCCCAGACCTTTCTGTCAGCTTCCTGACAGCTTGATTCTGCTGGTGGCTGTTCTTGCACTTTGCCAAATGAGGCCGAGGTACACAAGAGGTCAATGTCGCCCACAAGAACCTTGAGGCTCCTGGGATGCACAGTTGTCCTTTAGAGGTCAGGTTTCAGCTAGCAATGTTTCTGCCTATTTTCTTTCTGCTGTTTTTTTTTTTTTTTTTTCCTTTTAAAAGAGTAGATGGGGAGGAATGTGGCAGGGAGAGAGTAAAGGAAAATCCCAGGTGAGGGCGGGAATTTATTTCAGTACTGTTTATTTTTTATACTTATAATAATAGAGATACATGTTTCTTACAGAAAATTTGGAGACTATAGGAAAGTATAAAGAAAAATGAGGAAAAAGAAGGGTTTTTATTATACCATTTTATTAAGACTCCTGGTAATAAAATTTCAGATGAATTTAAAATAGAGAATATAACCCAGAGGCTCGACTGTCTAGGTGGAACATATAAGACATCTAAAAAAAGAGAGAATGTTTGATTTAACAGAGGCCAGGGACTCAAAAGAGGATTCTGGTGTCTAGACTTAAAGTACCATCTAGTTTCTGGGGTTCAAATCAGAGAATGCCTGTGATGGTCCTAGTGACCTTGTTGTTTACTCTTAGCTCCAGATAAGCAGGTAAGACCTGGCGGGTGTCCTTCCCACCAGGCCTTAGAGAAGCCACACCAAGCACAGAAGGACTACGAGTAACCTAAGGTCATATCTGAGGGAGTGCACAGCTTATTGCTAAAGGAAGAAGATAAATTCAAGGCAAAATTTAAAACAGAAGAAATAGGAGGAGTGAGAGCCAGCAAACACCTGAAGGAGATAGTTTCATTGTATTTTGAGGATAAAGAGTTAAGTATAATCTGTTGCCTACAGCTACTCAAAGGTAGGTCACTGAAAGGAGTGCTAGGGTCACTTCACCAGACAGGAAAGATGGTGTTAGCCCCAAGAACTACTCCAATTCTTCAGGTGGAATGGGCAGAGTATAATTAGATGGATGGCTAGAGGGAGGATGAAATTGAAGCTCCATGAGAGCAGAGATACTATCTCTCTGGTTCACCTTTGTTTACAGGTTCTCAAATAGTGAATGGCACATAGTAAATATTTACTGAGTAATGGATAGATGGGGGGAGGGAGGGAGGGAAGGAGGCAATACACTAGGACCAGTAGTAGTATAAAGATCTTGGAGAAGGAGCAATGGGAATCTCTGGGTGTGATAATTAAAATCAAACCACAGACTTTGAAATGAATGTGAGAACTCTATAAAAAGATAACATAAACTCTTCCAAAATTCTGGTGGCTGAGAAGCAGCCTGTGGTGAGGAGACATGCTACACTGTTTTTGTGAGTTTTCCAGAAAAAGATAGACTGAGACTACAGTCCGTCAGATGGACCAAGAATGGGATAAAAGAATTGAGAAACTGGAAATAGGACCCAAGCGTATGTGGGCAGTAGTCAAGGTTAGTAGAAATTGAGAGCAACCAAGAGGAAAGCCTTAGAAAAGAGAAGAGACTTCTGTGTGCATTAACACTAGTGAGAGTGCTGCCGCCGCACACTGCAGTGTGACTTTCCCTCTCTCAAGCTGAGTCTCTTCGGGTGTTAGTAGGGTCATACTTTCTCTTGACAGTACTAGAGAAATGAAAGAAAACTTCTAACTCAGGACGTTGACCTCTGCCCCGTTCTCGAAGTTAGTAAGTGCGTCTGCCCGAGATTCTGAACTGTGTCGGTGGGGCTGGTGATGGCAGCACGCCTGGGCAGCAGGGGCGGCTGCGCCTCGCCTCCTTCCTAGTCACCGTCTAGCTCCTCGGCACCGAACGTTGCTGCTGCAGAGCTCGAGGTCGAGGTCCCAGCGGGAAGACTTACTCCTGACGTGGCTGACCTAGTAAGTGCTGCCGGGGAAATGCCATGTTGGTCTGGTGCTAACAGCATGCTCTCTCGCTGCTCACTCCAGGAGGCAGATGTCATGGAGGAGGTAGAGATGATGGTGGAGAGCCTCTTGGATGTGCTCTTACAGACTCTGCTCACCATCATGAGCAAATCCCATGCTCAGGAGGCGGTAAGAGGGCAGCGGTGCCCGCAGTGCACAGCCGAGATCGCTGTTAGTAACTAACATTCAGGTTTTCTTACCTTCTTTTCTAACCTGGGGCTCCTGCACATCACCCCCATCTCAGGATCCCAACACCCCCATCTCTGCTTCCCCCCTGCATGCTGGTCAGCGTGCTGCCCTCGTCCCTTCTGAAATCTGGTTCTTCACTCCACTCTCCAAGCTGTAGGTCTATATTTCCCTTTGGGAACCTTTCTCATCCTGTTTCCCTGTGTGTTCACTCACAGGGAAGAATAAATCATCTTCTATAATACAGAATGAAGAGAGATGCAGTGAGGTGTAGTAACAGGTTGGGAGTTAAAAAATAGACTATTTCTTCCAGGACACCTCTCATACAGTCTCTCCTAAATGACCTGCAGGACGGGATAATTTCCTCAGAGTTTGTGTCTACAGATTGACTGTATTTGTCACTAGTATTTGTGTCTAACACTAAGGAGAAGGTGGCGAGGGAGAACTTCCCAGGCATTGCCGAATAATGACTCTGTGTGATCTGGTTAGGAAAGAGTCAAGGTGGGAGAGCCTCGCAGGAGGAGAGAGAGCAGCTGGGCTCCTGCCCCAACTCCCAGTCCTACAGCAGACTTCCATCCCGGATATGAATGCGTGATAAACACACGTTTGTTTGTTTGTTTGTTTGGTACTGTAGATAAACCCAAGGCCTTCACACTGACCTGCATTCCCAGTCCTTTCTTTCCTCTTTTATTTTGAGATAGAGTCTCACTAAGTTGCCTAGGCTAGGCTCAAACTTGGGACCCTCCTGCCTCAGCTTCCCATAGTGCTGGGATTATAGACATGTGCCACCATGGCCAGCTGTTAAATAGTATTTATGGAATCTTTCAGTTGATAGATGAAAGGTTACAGAGCTCTCTTTTAAGAAAACCCTGTACGGGAGCAAACAAAGTGCCAGCGTGCTAGGGAACACAGGAGAGCGGCCGAGTCAGGACTGCGCTCTAGAGCGCCGGGCTATCATCTGCTGCCTTAGCAGCCCCTCCTGAGGGCGGTCTGGTTGCATGGACAACAGGTGCACTCTGTCGTGTGCGGATAACCCAGGCCCCCAACATTTAATCACTGCGTGCAGTGAGCCACACCCTGCTTTAAGCACCTAGGCAGTAGTGCTAATGAAGTGATGAATTTTATATAGATTGTAATGATGGTAATAGAATGATAATTTACTGGGTACCTCTTTATATACTGGATTTTATGCTTCAGTGTTTTGAATGCATTAACTCCTCTGACCTTCACATTGGAAGATTGAAATTCTGACTTCTTATGCCCATTTTTTAGATAAAACTAAAGTTTGTATGCATACACACATGTATATAAAATAGTTCCAGGGATCTAGATAGGATTTGAAAGATTTAAATACTGTTGTCAAGTTTCCATGACTGTGAAAATCATCTTAGTACTTTTTATCCATCCCTTTTAGGAGGCAGCCTTCTAGGAGGAAGCCATAATTGGCTACCCCATGCAAAAATTGCTAGAAGATGGTCTTTGGAGTCCCTAAAACAGGATTTTCTTCCATCTACTACACTTGAAATTTGAAGAAATTTTAAAGACTTACAATTATCCTTAAGTTTAAAAAAATTTATTAGTACTTATTTCCAGTATGAATATTGACATGCATCTGAGGATGCAGGTACATGTTATTTCTCTTAAAGGCTATGTCTTCTTGTTCTCTCAGAACAAATTTTAACTCCTTTTTGCCTTTCAGTCCTGTTGATCTGTTGTGTTCCACCTGACCAGTTGTCCTAGGCAAGCTCTGGGAGGACCCCAAGAAGTCCCTTTTAGGAAAAATTGCTCTGTTTCAGGAAGATAGATACAAATTCTGTCTAGAGAAGGCCACACTGTCTTCCAAGAAATCCAACAGACTTCATTATGATGCTCAGAGAACAAAAGACTTTAACCAAAACTTCACTGGGAAAAACGAGAATACTGGCCTTGTACAGTACTGCTTTGTTGTCAGCTAAGCATTTTCAGCAGCCCCATTCTGCAGAAGCCTTATTAAAACTACTAAGTCCTCTAGAAAAGAGAGCTCATTTTTCAGGGCCAGAGGTGTCATCTTTCCTCCATGATCATCGGGCCATTTCAGACCTTCCCTTCTCTCCTTGCCCTTTGTGGATTGGGGGAACATGACCTCTCTGGTTGACTGTGGTAAGTATTTTTTTTTTCTTTTTGGTCCACAGGGAGAGTATGTGTCCTGTCTTCTCTCACTGCTTCGGCAGATGTGTGACACTCATTACCAGCATCTCCTGGATAACTTCCAGAGCAAAGATGAACTCAAGGTAGGTTACAGAGTTCCAGCCTGTCACCCAGAGAAGGAGGTGCGTAGCGAGACTACCCAGGGGCCTTAGCTGATGGGAGAGCGAGTCCAAGTGACCCTTGTTGCCAGCGATGGATACTCAGCAGCCTCGGCTCACACCGAGGGTTACTATGCAGAGGGGAAGACGTCACTGTCCCACATACAGCCCACTAACACTAGCAGGTTCTCTCTGACCGACAGTAGCTGTGCCTCTACTAGAGACTACACTGGACCACACTGACTCAACAACCCAGGACTCTTCCCTTCCTTAAGGATGTGGAAGTTCTTCTTATGTTTTGCCCCTGCAGGCTTCATCATTTTTCTTTTCACTGTTTTTTTTTTTTTGCTTTCTTTTATTTTTAATTTTTATTTTCAAGAGAATATAAATTAAAAGAACATTAAAAATGATACAAAATTTCAAAACAAGATGATAGGAAATCACCGATGGTTGTTATATTGCATATTGTTATCTTCAAAGTAGTTGTTCAGATTACCAGATATAAGCATGCAAAATTGGTCAAAAAAGTTAAGAAAAATAAAAAATTAAGCATTAACTGTTCCTTTCAATAAACCAACAGAAATTAGTAGTGCAATTACCTTAGTTACCTTTAGTAATACAATAGTCATGGTGACAGTTTTTTTCATTTAAATGTATTTCTGGAAGATACCTGTAGAGAGCTAGACCTTTGGCTGCCAGCCTCTGAATCTGGGGAACTGAAGGGAAGATAGTGCAGAAAAATCCAGACAATAGGCAAGCATTGCCAAAGCTGTGTTTGGCATCTGCTGCTGACACACTCCCGGGGTTTATGTTTTTGCACTAGAGCATGCTATTCAACTACCCCCCTGGTAAAGAGCTACTACAGACTGAAGGTGTATGCTCTGCTTTTATTCAGAACTAAGTCACTTGCACTTCAGAGTAATACATTTGCAGTGTTTTCACTTGGATGGTCTTTATGGGCCATATTGTCTCAATTAATACATACCAGTTATAACTTTCTAGTATCTGATCCTGCCACCTTTTCACAGACATCAGTCTCTGCAGTTTGGTATCATTAACCCTGAAGTGAGCCAGAAGTAAACCAGGGCGCACATCCAGATCAAGCAGTGCTTCAGCTGGAGTGTGCAGGAGGAAAGTTCAAACTCAGCTCTTCTAGGTCATTTTTTTCCTGTGCATGCTTACTAACTGACCCTTAATCAGGCTGGCATAATTCTTACTTTTTAATTAAATGTTCATTTTTATCATGGCAACATATGGCCATGCCTTAAAAAAGAAAAGCAGTATTACAAAGCTCTAACATGAACAGTGATTCCCTGTCTCAGCCTGACCAATGTCTAGTCTATGCTCCCCAAGAGCAGCCACTTTCAACTCTCTTGCTGTTCTTCAGGAAGCTATTACTGATAATTTTTAGATATTAACATCTATCTATTTTCTTCTTCCCAAGGAAAATAAGAGTGATTCTCCTGAGTCATTCCTCTCACACGTACATTCTTTCCACTCAATCTTCCAGTGTCATTTTCATACATTTTGTTTAAATTGATTATCAGACTTCTTTATTGCAGCTAAGTAAGTACTATGGTAAGCCAAGAACTGGGTTATGATTGTAATTTCTTGTAAAACTTTGTATTTTTACAGATATTAATTTTCTCTTTTTAAATTTGCTTTTATTCTTTGTTTTGGCTTCAAGTCAGGCTAGGATTCCCCATTCGTCATCTTACTATATCCCTTCTTCCGAACAGCCTCATTGTCAGAGCTGTCAGGCACCATCAGATCGCTTCTTCCTGAAGAATCGTCCTCTACTGTTTGTTTGCTTCGCTCGTGTTGAGGGCTTCCCTCTTACTAAATGTCAGTCTGTATCTGAAAGTGAAGTCCTTTGGTGCTGAGTACAAACCCTCATGTGTGAGAAAGGATTGTCTGCAGCAGGCTTCTCTATGGTGACTGAAGGAGATCTGGCCTTCAGTCACAGCATCTCATAGTTGCTAAAACTGAACGCCTATTCTGTTGGGCTTGAGGGGAAGACTCTACCTCAGCTGGAGATGGAATCACCTGCCAGCACTTTGGGAGTCAGATAACGAAAAGGATTTGGGTCTTCTGGTTCAGCAGGTAAATTTCTTCCCAGTACCAGTTTTCATTCTGGTACCTCAGCCCTCACCTGTTAATATACCTGCAAAGACAGAACCCAGTGATCATCTAACTCCAAAGAACAGTTTTGAGTCTTCTGACAGCACAGGAAAAGGCTGACTACCTAGTGACATGAGATACCAGCAACAAAAGGGGTCCTGGAGAGGCGACAGTAATCTCCTCAGGCTTTGGTCTGCGTGTCCAGCCCCGCAGAGCTGTCTGATGCTGTCTCTAGTCTGTACACCTTTCTGAGGGTCTTGCTTCCTATTCCTGTTGCCCCATCAGGCTCTTAGCTGTTGGCTTTCTCAGGTCTGTTGAGTCAGTTATTGCAGTTTCTTGTGAATTTTCAGTATGTGTTGCATTCATTAGATAGTGTCTACTTTTATCTTACTTTCTTTTACTCTGTGCACATGTGTACTTCCCTCCCTTGCTCACTTTATAAGACTTGAGGGAGCAGCAGATGAGGGGACATGTTCAGTCCACCATACTGAGTATAGAGCTCTCTTCATATCTTTTTATGACAGAATTCTTTGGACAGAATTTTGATACCGTAAAGTTCATACTTTCATTGTTTTGTTTTGTTTTGTTTTTTGTTTTGGCGGTACTGGGGATTGAACTCAGGACCCTGCGCTTGCTAGGCAGGCGCTTATTCCACTGATCTATACCCCCAGCTCCAAAGTTCATACTTTTAAAGTATGCACTTCAGTGTCTCATGCATTTTAAACTTGGGACAAGGTCAAGTTAATAATTTAAAACTTCCCAAAGAAAAGCCCAGGACCAAATACTGTCAATTCGATTAAAAAGCAAGTTTTCTGGTACTGGGAGTTGAACCCAGGGCTTTTGCACTGAACTACATCTCCAGCTCTTTTTTTTTTTTTTTTTTTTTTTTAACTTAGAGACAGTCTCACCAAGTCACTAAGTTGCCCGGGCTGAGTTCAAACTTAGGGTCCTTCTGCCTCACCTCCCAGTGTGCTTGGATCACAGGCGCATGCATCTGTACTCAGCTATGCCATATTTTCTCGTATCATCTCATCGTTTGTTCTCTTACTGTAGCATAGGTTTGCAGTACTTTGTGAGTACACTCACGGGGGGGCTGGCGGTACACAGACCACGCCTCAGACTTTCACTCCCCCTCCACCGCCTCCCTGTTCCTCTGTCACTGGATCCCTTTCCATCATCTGCCTCCTGTTTCCCGTCAACTACCTTTTATTTTTCTCTTTAAAGTGCCGGCAAGACTGCAAGGAAAAATGAACTCTTCTGCATTACTGGTGAGAATGTAAAACCCTATAACTGCTATGGAAATCAGTATGGAGGTTCCCTTAAAAATTAAAAATAAAATCCAGTTTGATCCAGCTGTTTGCCTTCTGGGTATCTTCCTGAAAGATTTAAGGAGATCATATTATAATGTTACGTGCATATCCATACTTCTAGCAGCAGCACTTATGATAGCTAAATATTGGAGATGGCATATATATCCATCATCAGTGAGTGGATTAAGAAAGTGTGGTATTTATACACAATGGAATACTACTTTGCTGTAAAGAAGGATAAACAGATAAACTTAAGTACTTTGTAGGACGTACCTTGAGATCATAAGGTTAAGTAAAATAAATCAGACACATGAATATTGTATGTTTTCTCTTACATAAGAAACCCAAAATACAAATAAATTAAAGAGAAAAATAAAAGATAAGAAGAAACAGGGAGATAGGAAAGGTACTAAAAGATAGAGGAAGGAGAGGAAGAAAGGGAATGTAAAAAGAATTAAGGTGTAGTGTGTATGTGCACCAGCTCCCCATCACTAAATGTAATCACTATGTACTATAAACATGTAGCAAGTAAAAACAAGTTTTTAAAAAGTAAAGGAAGTGTACTCAGGAAATAAATAAATAATTTGTTGTGCCCATATAAGCTAAACCATGAGAGACTTAACCTTCTATTTCTGGTCAATTTCCATGAGCATTATTATTTCAAGGTATATCAATTTTCCTACAAATGATTCAACGTTATACTTTTTATGGCTGAGTAGTATTCCATTATGTACATGTAACAGATTTCCTTTATTCTTCTGTTAATGAACATTATAGGCCATATCTAAAATGTAGCTATTATGAATTGTGCTGCTACTAACATAATACTGTAATATGATGTCTTTAATTCTTTCAGGAAGAAACCCAGAAGAGATATAACTGGATCAAATGAAACTTCTATTTTTAGTTTTTGAAGAAATTTCATGCTGATTTCCATAGTGTTGTACTAGTTTACATTCCTGCCAACAGTATACAAGGGTTCTTTTTTCCCTATATCTTGCTATCATTCATTGTTTTTGAGTTTATGAGTACAGCCATTCTTTTTAGAATGAGGCTGAATTTGTGTTGCTTTGAATTGCTTTTTTCTAGTAGCCAGGGATGCTGAACATTTGTTCATGTGCTTACTGGCCAGTTGTACATCTTCTGAGAAGTGTCGGTGTATTTCAGTGTCCAATTTTTTGTTTGGCTCTTTTATTTAGGAGTCATTTTTTTTATTTTTTATTGTGGTCTATGTTGGGGATTGAACTCATGCCTTCACACTTGCTGGGAAATTGAGTTCATTATATATTCTGCATTTTAGTCCTCTGTCTGAGATGTATGTGGCAAAATTTTTTCCAATTCTGCAGGTTGTCTCTTCACTATATTGGTTGTTTTGTTGCTTTGCACATGCTTTTTAATTTGATGTAGTCCTATTTATTGATTCTTTTTTTTTTTTTTTTGGCGGTACTGGGGATCGAACTCAGGACCCTGCGCTTGCTAGGCAGGCGCTTATTCCACTGAGCTATATCCCCAGCCCTTATTTATTGATTCTTGATGTTATTTTAGAAGGAAAACTTTTAGCTTTTGCCATTTAAAGTCCTTGCCTATGCCTGTGACTGAAGAATTTTGTGTATCTTCCAGTAGATTTAGCATTTGTGTTTTAATGTCCAGATCTTTGCTTCATTTTTATTTTAGTTTAGTACATGCTGGGACATACTGGTCTAGATTCAGTTTTCCCAACACCATCTGTTAAAGAAGCCATCTTTCCTCTGGTGTGTCTTTTTAGGCCCCTTTGTCAAAGATTGGATGGCTGAGTGTACCTGAAGTTGTTTCTGCATCCTCTGTTCTGTGTCACTGCTCCACATGTCTGTTGTTGGTACCCATGCTGTTTTTATCACTGTAGGATTGTAATATCACTTCAGGTCTTGGGAATGTGATGCTTTCTTCTTTGCCCTTGTTACCCATGATTGCTTTGTTATTCTGGGTCTCTTCTTGTTGCATATGAATTTTGGGGTTTTTTCACTGGTTCTGTACTGAATGCTATTGATATCTTGATTGGGATTGTATTAAATCTATATATCTTCAAAATAGCATCCAATAAATTGAAATATTTAGGAATCAATCTAACAAAAGAAGTAAAAGCTCTATTCAATGAAAACTACAGGGGCTGGGGGTATAGCTCAGTGGCATAAGCGCTTGCCTGGCAAGCGCAAGGTCCTAAGTTCGATCTCTGGTACCGGAAAAAAAAAAAAATTGCTCAATGAAAACTACAGTACTCTGAAAAAACAGATCAAAGATTTTAGTAAATGGAAAAATATTCCTTGCTCATGGATAGGAAGAAACAACATTGTAAAAATGGCCATACTGCCAAAATTGTTGTACAGATTCAATGCAATTCCCATTAAACTACCATTAGCATACCTCACAGATCTATTGTCAAAGAGGACATCTCTCTTTTTTTTTTTTTTCCGGTACTAGGGATCGAACTCAGGACCTTGCGCTTGCCAGGCAAGCGCTTATGCCACTGAGCTATACCCTCAGCCCCTACCTCACAGATCTAGAGAAAACATTCCTTAAATTCATCTGGAACCAGAAGAGACCCAGAATAGCAAAAGCAATCCTGGCCAACAGAGACAAGTCAGTGGGAATCACAATCCCTGACCTGAAATTATACTACAAAGTTACTATAATAAAATCAACATGGTAGTGGCTAAAAAACAAACCTGAAGATCAATGGAAGAGACTGGAACAACCACAACCACAAACACACCCAGTCACCTAATCTTTGACAAGGGGCCAAACATGTTCAATCAAAGAAAGATAGTCTCTTCAATAAATGGTGCTGGAAAAACTGGCTTGCCACTTGCTGAAGACAGAAAATAGACCTAAGTCTATCACCATGCACCAAACTCAGGTCAAAATAGATCACAGATCTCAATATTAAAACAGAAACACTAAATCTACTGGAAGAGAAAGTGGGTAAAAAACCTCAAAGACATAAACGTAGGCAGAGAGTTCATGAACAAAAACCAAACCACATGGGAAATACTTCAGAGAATCAACAACTGGGATCTCATCCTACTGAAAAATTTCTGCACATCTAAAGAAATCACCAGCAGAGCAAAAAGAAAACCCACAAATTGGGAAAAAAATTTAGCTGACTGTCTCTCAGACAAAGGTCTTCTATCTAGAACATATAAAGAATTTAAAAAATCTGCTCCCTCCCAAATTCAAAGACCCAGTTCAGAAATGGGCATCTGAGGTGAATACACACTTCTCAGATAAAGAAATACAAATGGCAAACAAACACATGAGAACATGTTCAACATCATTAGTCATTCAAGAAATGCAAATTAAAACAACATTCAGATTTCACCTCAAACCAGTAAGAATGGCTATCATTAAGAAATCAACCAATAACAAATGCTGGAGAGGCTGTGGAGAAAAAGGAACTCTTCTCCACTGCTGGTGGGAATGCAGACTGGTGAAACCACTGTGGAAATCAGTTTTGAGATTCCTCAGCAAACTAGATCTAGAGGTCCCGTTCAACCCAGATATTCCCCTCTGGGTATTTTCCCAGAAGAACTGAAAACATCATATCATAGCGATATATGTGCACCTATGTTTATAGCAGCACAATTTGTAATAGCTAAATTGTAAAGGCAACCCAAATGACCATCCACTGAGGAATGGATAAAAAAAATTGTGGTATTTTTATATAATGGAATGTTATTCAGCTATAAAGAAAGATAAACTCGAGGCTGTTACAGGTAAATGGTCACAGCTAGAGACCATACTCGTAAGTGAAATAATTAGACCTCCATGTGTAAGCAATTGTCTCACTAGTAAAAGAACCTAAAAGAGTGGGAAAATATTAAGGGGTGTGGTAGACATAGTGAAACAAAAGGAAACTGCTTAAAAGTAAAGAGTAACTGGGATGAGGGAAAAGAGAAAAGAAAGAAGGGGAAATTATGTACATGTGTATACACAGGAGAGCTACAATAGTTGTTCTACTGACTTTTATAGGTTTACAAGGAACAGTTAATGATTAATTTTTTTTTTTTTTTGCGGTACTGGGGATCGAACTCAGGACCCTGCACTTGCTAGGCAAGCGCTTATTCCACTGAGCTATATCCCCAGCCCAATGATTAATTATTTGATCAAGTTTGCATGTCTCTATTTTCCTGAGAAACCATTTTGAAGATATCAATATGGAATCCAATAAGCATTGTTAATTTCCTACCACTTTGCCTGTAATTCAGTATTGCTTGTATTGTTCTTATGCTACTTTATAAGTGGACATCTGTTTGTTAATATGATTTTCTTCTTTTATTTTTTAAAATTTAAAAAAAATAAATCTATATATCAGCTTTAGTAATATGGCCATCTTGACAATATTGGTTCTGCCTATTAAGGAACAGGGGATATCTTTCCTTTTTTTTTTTTTTTTTTTTTGAGATGGTCTTGCTATTAGTTCAGGCAGGGCTTGAACTTACTATGTAGCTCAAGCTGGCCTTGAACTCGCAGCAGTCCTCCTGGCTCAGCTTCCCCAGTGCTGTGATTACAGGCGTGTGCCACCACTTCCAACTACCTTTCCATTTTCTATTGTCCTCTTCAATCTTCTTTTTCTGAGTACAGTAGTTTTCATTATACTAGTCTTCTACTTCCTTGGTTAGGTTAATTCCTAAGTGTTTCATTTTTGTAGTTATCGTGAATGATATTTTCCTCATTTCCTTCTCGGTGGGCTCATTATTGATATACAGGAACACTATTGACTTTTGTGTATTGATTTGTGTCCTGCTACCTTGCTAAGTTCTGGAGTCTTCTGGATTTTGGGGGTTTTTCTATGTACAAGATCATGTCATCTGCCAAGGAGGACAGTTTATCTTCTTCCTTTGCTGTGCACTTTTCTTTCTCTTCCTGGTTCTTATAGCTGCTTCCAGTACGATACTGAACAGGAGTGGAGATAGTGGGCCTCCTTGCCTTGCCCCAGATTTTAAAGGAAAAGCTTTCAGCTTGCTATTTAATATGACGTTGACAGTAGGCTCGTTATAAATGGCTTTTATCAAATTGAGATAAGGTGCTTCTGTACCTATTTTCTTCAAGGTTTCTGTTGTGAATGGATGTTGGATTTTGTCAAAGACTCTTTCTGCATCTGTCAAGATGCTCCTGTGATGTTTGTTCCGCTTCTGTTTATATAATGTGTTGCACTTACTAATTTGCATAGGTTAAACCATACCTGCATTGAATCCTACTTGGTTATGATGAATGATCTTTCTGATGATATGTTGCACCCTGTTTGCCAGTGTCTTGAAGATTTTTGCACCTATGTTTGCTAAAGAGATTGGCCTGTAGTTCTCTTTTTTGGTTGGGTCCTTTTATAGTTATGGAATCAGGGGAATGCTTGCTTCCAGGATGACTTTGAAAGTACTCTTTCCCTTTCAGTTTCACTACAGAGTATGAGGCATATTGACATCTGATCTTTCCTGAAGGTCTTATGGAATTTAATTGTAAATCTGTAAGTTCCTGGGCTATTTTAGTTGGTAGCCTTTTTGGCTACTGCTTCAAGCTTATTGTCTGTTCCTGGATTATTCAAAGTTTTTGTATCTTCTTGGTAGTTTATATGTATCGAGAAATTTATATTTTTCTTCTGAATTCTCCATTTTATTAGAGTACTGTTTTCAAGATAGTTACTGATGATCTTCTGGATTTTGACATAGTCCACTGTGATTTCACCTTTTTTATTCCTAATTGCATTGATGTTTATCTTTTCCTTTTTTGGTTAGACTGGCTAGAGGTTTGTCTATTTTGCTTACTTTTTTAAGTACCAATTCTTTGATTAACTCTTTGTACTGTCTTTTAATCTCAATTTCATTAATTTCTGCTCTGAAATAGCCTTAGATCTGGATTATTCTCATTTTTCTAGGACTTTGAGGTACATCACTAGAGTAACTTATTTGAACTTGCTCTGTTGGGGAGGGGCACTCACAGCTATAAACTTCCTTCTTAGGACTGCTTTCGTTGTGTCCCATAGCTTCTGGTGTGCTGTGCTGGCAATATTGTTTGATTCTAGGAACTGCCTAATTTCTTCCTTGATTTCTATATGAGCCATTGATCATTCAAGAGAGTATTGTTTAATTTCCATGTGTTTGCATAATTTCTGGTGCTTCTTTATCCGTGGATCTCTAATTTCTTTACACTATGATAAATATAAAAGAATTGAAATCACCCCATGTTGACTATCACACCAAACTGCAGTGAAACTAGAAATCAGTTGCAGAAGTATAAACACCTGGAAACATAATAACACACTCTTGAGCACCCAGTGGGTCACAGAAGAAATAACAGAGGAAATTTAACAGTTTTTGGAAACAAATAATAATACCAGTATAACACATCAGAACCTATGAGACTCACTGAAGCAGCCCTAAGGGGAAGGCTCACGGCAGTCAGTGCCTATGCTAGAAAGACAGTGAGCTCAAGCAAATGACCTAATGAGGAGTCTCAACATGCATGAAAAATAATAGTCCAAGCCCAAGCTAAAATAAAGAGCGGAACTATAAAGACCACAGCAGAGATGAAGTTGAGTTGAAAAAATAATACAAAGACTCAAAGAGCCAGCTCTTTGAAAGAATACATTAAATAGAAAAACCTTTAGCCAAATTCACTAAAAGAAAGTGGGAAAGACTCACATTAATGAAATTGGGAATGAAAAAGACTAAATCACAGTGAACATTGCTGAACTCCAGGAGATTGTAACTACTGTGAAAAATTTTCCAACTTGTTAGAAAATCTTGAAGAAATGGACAGATTCCTAGATGCATATTAATTAATAAAACCAAACCAAGAAGACAAAAAAAATTTTTGTGTAATCAATAACAAGCAATGAAAATAGAGCAGTAATTTAAAACTACCAACTAAAAAAAGCCTGGACCCTGATCGAGTGATTACTGAATTTTACAAAATTTCAATGTACATTGTATCACCAATGCTCCTCAAACTCCTCAGTGGAAGAGTTTGGGTTCATCATTCTGATTCCCAAAACCAGACAAAGATCCAATTAAAAAAAGAAAACTGCAGGCCACTCTCCTTAATGAACATAAGTGCAAATTTTCTAAATAAAATATTGGCACATAGAATGTGACACATCATCAAAAGGATCATACATTATGACCAAGTAGA
Source organism: Dinomys branickii (assembly GCA_004027595.1). Classification (NCBI taxonomy): domain Eukaryota; kingdom Metazoa; phylum Chordata; class Mammalia; order Rodentia; family Dinomyidae; genus Dinomys; species Dinomys branickii. The sequence continues at coordinate 67,947 of PVLD010005588.1, forward strand.
TTTCATCCCATAGATGCAAGGATGGTTCAACATATACAATCAATAAATCTAATACATCACATAAACAGAATCAATGTAAAAAAAACCACACAATCATATCCAAAGATGCAGAAAAAGGTTTGACAAAATCCAGCACTCTTACACAATAAAAATTCTGAAGAAAATATGTATAAAAAGACCTTACCTGAATTGGACTAAAGCAATTTATGACAAACCAATGGCCAACATTACATTAAATGGGGAAAAACTGAAAGTTTTCCCTCTAAAATCAGGATCAAGGGGTGGGGATATAGCTCAGTGGAATAAGCACCTGCCTGGCAAGCACAAGGTCCTGAGTTCAGTCTCCGGCACTGCAAAAATAAATAAATAAATAAATAAATAAATAAATAAATAAAATCAGGATCAAGACAAGGATGCTCACCATCACCACTTCTGTTTACCCTAGTACTCAAAACAGCCACAGCAATCAAGCAAGAGAAAGAAAATGGATATGTATAGGAGAGGAATAAGTCAAAGTATCATTATTGGCAAGTGATATGATACTCCACATAAAAGATCCAAAGAATTCCACCAAAAAACTGGTAGAACTATTAACCAGTTTCAATAATAAACCAGTGTACAAAGTCAACACACAAAAATCAATAGCATTTGTGTACACCAATAATGAACTCAAGGAGAAAAAAATTAGGAAACAATACCATTCAAAATAACATCAAGAGAAAAAAACAAAGTAACATCAAGAAAAACTAAATACCTAGGAATTAACCTAGACAAGGAAGTGAAAGACCTCTACAATAAAAACTACAGTACTCTGGAAAAGGAGATTGAAGAGGACATCTGACAGTGAAAAGATGTCCCCTGTTCCTGGATAGGCAGAACCAATATTGTCAAAATGGCCATTTTTCCAAAACTGATATACAGTTTTAATGCAAATTCCAATCAAAATAACAACAACATTCCTCACTGAAATAGAGGAAACAAACCTAAAATTTATATGGACCCAGGAGAGACTCAGAATAACAAAAGTAGTCCTTGGACGAGAGCAAAGTAGGAGATGTCTCAATACATGCCTTAAAAGTTACCCCACAGGCTTTGCAGACACTGCTGTCCTCCCCCTTAGTTGTGTGCTACCAACCATGGTCAGGCACATACTGCTGGACATCGCCCCTGACAGTGAGCCTTTGGGCCACATCTCCTACAAGCTGTTTGCAAAGTCCCAAAGACAACACAGAACTTTCATGCTCTGAGCACTGGAGAGAAAGGATTTGGTTATAATATGGGTTCCTGCTGTCACAGAATTGTTCCAGGATTTATGTGCCAGTGTGGTGACGTCACACGCCACAATGGCACTGGTGGCAAGTCCATCTATGGGGAGAAATTTGATGACAAGAAGTTCTTCCTGAAGCACAGAGGTCCTGGCATCTTGTCCATAGCAAATGGCACAAAACAGTTCCCTGTTTTTCATCTGTGCTGCCAGGACTGAGTGGCTGGATGGCAGGCATGCAGTCTGGAGGAAGTGAAAGGGAGCGCGAGCCCTGTGGAGCCCGGGAGCACTTGGGGCCCAGGAGCCGCAAGACCAGCAACAGGAGTGCCATGGCCACCGGTGGGCAGTGCTGACTCATGTGATGTGTGTGTGTCGCAGCCAGCAGGCCACTCCTGCAGCTCAGGAGAGCACCCTGTGCCCCACCTGCTCAAAACGTCCCCCTTCTCTGCTCTTACTGCAGTTCTCTGGGTTCCGTGTTTTCCTTGCTCCCCTCCAAACATAGCTGGATTTCAGAGTTAAGTTTATGGTTGTGAACAAAACTAAATAATGGTTACCTGTTTAAAGACTTTTTAAAAGTTATACTGCAAAGCAACAGTGATAAAAACAGCATGGAACTGGCACAAAAACAGATGTGTGGATCCATGGAACAGAACAGAGATACAGAAACATCCCCAGACACATTCTACTATGTCACCTTCAATAAAGGGCCAAAAACGTGGTAGAGGAAAGACAGGCTTTTTAACAAATGTTGCTTGGAAACCTAGCCATCTATATGCAGAAGACTGAGGCTAGACCCATGTCTCTCACAATATACTAAACTAAAATCAAAATGGATCAAAACTATAAACACTAACGTAGAAACAGTGAACCCACTGGAAGTTAAAGTAGGTAGAACACTTGAAGTCATAGTGAAGGGCTTTCTGAACAAAACTCCAAATGCACAAGAAATAAAAGCAAGAGTCAACTAGATTGTGTCCAGTTAAAATGCTTCTGCACTGCAAAGGAAACAGTCAGCAGAGTGGAGAGACATCTACAAAATAGAAAAAAAATTTTACTCACCATTAGTCAGACAGAGGACTAACATCTAGAATGTATAAAGGACTCAAAAATATTAGACTACCCAAAATAAAAGACCCAATCAAGAAAATGAGCAAATCAAACACACTTCTCAAAAGAAGTAAAAATTACTAATAAACATATGAAAAAAATACTCAACATCTCTGACCATTAGAGAAATGCAAATTTAAAAACACTGTGACTTCATCTTACACCAGAAAAAAAATCACAAAGAAATAAAATAACAAATTCTAGCATGGCTATAGAGTGGTGAAAATGGAACCCTTCTACATTATTGGTGGGAATGTAAGCTAGTACAACCATTATGGAAATCAGCATGGAGATTTCACAAAGAACTACAATTAGAAATTCCATTTGACCCAGCTATTCCTTTGTTGGCCTGCTCAGGGGTCCCAAGGGAGATTTTTGCAAGTGAGGTTCCAAGGTTAAAGAACACATGTGCAAGACATCCGCAACAACAGCAGGCAGCATGGAGCAGGGCAGAGCAGAATACGAGATCTGCCTGTATCTTTATTGGATAATTCTTATACAGGTTGTTATCTCATATTTACATTCTTACACAGTGCTGTAACCAGTGCATGTGTGTTTACCTGTGCTAAGTCGTGGTTATATAACTGTCTCCCATTGTGTACCTGCACTAGACAAGTGGGGTCACATCCTCAGGTGTCCTTAGATGCTCCTGAGCTTCGAAGCAGTCTGAGTGGTATCTTCTCAAAAGAGCTAAAGACATCATATTACGGCAATACACATATACCAATGTATATAGCAGCACAATTCATAATAGCTAAATCCTGAAAGCAGCCTATATGTCCATCAACAGATGAATAGATAAGGAAAACATGATGTCTATACACAGTATAATACTCAACTATCAGGAAAGATAAGTTGAAAACAATTTCAGGAAAATGAAAATACTTGGAAATTTTAGTGTTGATCAAAATAAATCAGGCACACAAGCTTAAAGTACCTTAGGGTGTGTCTTACTAGGGTAAGGCGAACTGTAAGTAAAGAACAAAAATAAAGGACTGAGCTGGGTGTCGGGGCGCACACCTGTAATCCCAGAGCTCAAGAGGCTGACGTGGGAGAATCAATGTGAGTTCGAGGTCAGTCTGGGCTACAAAGTGAGTTCAAGACCTGCCTGAACTGCAGACATGCATGCGTGCATACATACACACATACATACATACATAAATGACTGATAGAAGCAAATAGGGAGATACATCTTTTGCAAATAAGAAGGGATCTAAGAGATAAATGGTGAGGAAAAGGGGCAGAGAAAAAGGAAGTTAAAAGATTTAGGACATGCCTTATACATGTACCACATACCCCACAGTGGATGTAGACTTTATTTTGTAATAAACAAATACTAACAATAATTATGAAAATGGGGAAAGGGGATTAGACACGGGGCTAGGGTGGGAAAGGGATAATAAAGAAGAGAGATGTGTTACACACCTGTGACTTTAGGGGAACCATGAACGTCATGTATTACAAATGTGTATTCATTAGACAACTGTTATAAAGGAAGAGAGAATATTCCCCAAGCCCCAATAAATGAGTGAAGAAGAAAGAGGAAAGACCAAAAATAAAGATAAGTCTAAAAAGAAAACAAAAAATTCCTCCATATTTTTGAATGTGTGATTTCCTTCCAGGATCTGCAGTTTTGGAATCCAGCAAGGCAGAATTTTCTTCACCTAGCCCGGTGGACTGTGGGTTTGTGAGGCGCCCTCTATCTCAGATGCCCCTCTTTGTACTGCAGGCTATGGCAGTGCTCCCGCCAACACACGTCCTTGTTCACGCTGGCAGATAGGGAAGGAAATCAGACCTGAGATCTGTGGATGTAGGCATCATGGCAGGAGTTCAAACACTTAATACTGGATCTTTAAAACACGGCTGTTTGTGAATGCAGCTCAGCTGGGCCTGAGGAGTTGCCCATGTCCTTCCAGGCCTGACCACAAATTTCTCAAGCAATCTCTCTCTAGCTCACTGCCTGTCGACCACTGTCTCCCATTGTTCTATCTACCCTAATCATAGTGAAAGAGCTACTCTCAGGTGCCCTGAAGTGAAATTGCTTTTTAGTTGTTCTGAGCCCCAAATTTAATCAACCCCTCCCCCAAACGGCACCTGATTAAAGACTCTCTGGGGATATGGTGGGCACCTGTGCTGGAATTCCTCTGCGGCTCTTAGCTGTTGAATGGACTGAGTCCCCTCAGAGCAAAACCCTGCGCTACTTTTACATCTCGCCACTGCAGTCGGCTCTGCCGCCCTCTCCCCCTGGCCTCTTCCCAAGCGCTTACCTTGCTTCTAGGTAGCCGTGGTCCCCTTCCTGCAGGTGGGATTAAGTCGAGGTTGTTTCATTGTTTTCTCTGTGTTATGGACCATCTCCGGTTTCTCTTTAGCTTCTAATTTTCCTGTCAGATCTTTCCTGATTCTCTGCAACCTACTCTTTTTTTCTTCTCCAGATTTTTATTTTCGGTTGTGTAAATTCCAGATCTTTGAGAGACTGGATTTTGTTGCTAATCACAGCTCTGCCACTTTCAACACAGTTTGTATGCATTCTTTACTTCTTCGCGTGGATTTGAGTTCTTTTATTTCAGTCTGAGTGATACCCTACGGTGTTTCTCTAGAGCAGGATTTCTCAGTTTTTGTTTATCTGAGAATGTGTTGATACATCCTTCATTTTTGAATGATAATTTTGCTGGATTTAGGATTCTTGGTTCAGCGTTCTTTTAGCACTTTGAATTTGTCAGCCTTTTGGCCTCTGTTATATCTGAGAAATCACCTGTTAATCTTATTGGGAACCATTCGTACATGATGAATGGTTTTTCTCTTGATGTTTTCAAAAGTCTCTTTGATTTTGGCTCTTGACGGTTTGATTCTCATGTGCCTGTCTGATTCTGTCCCATCTGGAGTTTGTTAAGCTTCCTCACTGTGTACACTAACATTGTTTTCATCAAATTGGGGAAGGTCTGTCCGTTATTTCTTCAGGTAATGCCCCCTTCTCCTTCCTTTCTGGCACTCCCACCAAGTGTGTGTTTATTCCCCTGTGACGAGGGGTCTGAAGCTCTGTTCACTTTTCTCATTCTTTTTCTTCCTATCCCTCTGCTAGATAATTCCAATTAACCTATCATTGTTTGCTCACTCTTCTGCCAGCTTAAATGTATTGTTGAGATCCTCAAGTAAGTCTTTCATTTCAGTTATTGTACTTTTCATCCACAGAGTTTCTGTTTGTTGCTTTCAAAATAATTTCTTTTATTCATATTCTCTATTTGATGAGACATTATCCTTATGTTTTTTTCCTATTGACTTTTTCCTGTGTGTGAGTCATACTTTACTTTTTAATGTCTGGATATTTTATATATAGTGGCAATTCTGGAAATCAGATGCCACATCCCCAAGGGTTTGTTTTCTGTTGGTTTTTGTTGGTAATGATATTTGTAAACAGTCTTCTTATTGACTTTCTTGGACGAATTCTTTGATGTCTGTATTCTTTGTTATGTGCAGCCACTGAAGTCTCCTATCAGTTAGGTTAATGATCAGCTAATAACTTGATACAGTTTCTAAATGCCTTAAAACTTTGCTAAGTTTTCCACCCTTTGCTGAAAGACCCTCTGCATATACCAGAGCTTACCTTCAATACTCCAACAATTTACTAGTCTACCTTAGCCTTTATTTCCTGCTTATACAGTCTTGTGGTCAGCTAGAGGTGAGAGATTAAGGCTTCTCATAATTTTGCTAGGAATATGTACAGCATTGAGTATGTGAATACCCTCTTAGATTGCCAGGAATATGTCAGGAATTCACAAATCCCCATGTAGATATCTCGTTTTTAAGATTTTCCTTTATATTTTTTGGCCATTGTTTGGTCCTATTGAGAAGGCTGTGTCATTGAACTGGGATGTGAAAGTTTGGGTTTGTTTTTTGTTTTGTTTTGGTGTTGTTTTGTTTTTTGTCTTTGTCTTTTTGAGACAGGATCTCACTATACAGCTCAGGCTAACTTTAAACTCACTTTGTAGCTCAACTCACAAGAGATTTTCCTGCTTCAGCATACTGAGTGCTGGAATTACAGGGGTGTGCCACTACACCTGCACAAAATTTTGTGACGGATTTTTTTTCAACAACAACAAAAAATCAGGGGTAGAGCTTTTCTCACTGAGTAAACTCCAAGTTAGCTTAAATAAAGACAAGCTCTTCCCAAGGAAATACCCAAGTAGGTCTAATAGTAATAATTCTGTAGGTAATGGAGCGAGTTTAGATGATCCAAAACCATTCTGTTCCTTGCTGTGACTACTAGGGAACTGCTTTTCATGACTGCCATGTTTCTGTAGCTGTTTGGGCTACTGCAGAGAGAGAGAAGATTGGAACAGAGCAAGTTAAAGTGCTTGCTCTCTGTGCTTACTGGTATGAGTGTGCTTCCTCAATAAACACTTCTTCAACTGTTGCAAGCCTTTAGTTAGCCAGTCTTAACCATTTTACTGTGTTCATGGAGGATCGTATTTTCGTAGGATTTTTGGTTTTTTATTTTGGTTTGGTTTTGTTTTGGTGTTGAGAATTGAATCCAGGCCTTTGGATGTGTTAAGCGAGCACATGTTCTACCACTGAGCTATACCCCAGTTTTCAAAGGTTTTTGTTCTACCATTCCTACCTTTTGTTCTACCATTCCATTCTCCCATCGATACGTTCTTAATGTCAAATAAAAACTGTTCTTAAGATCAAGCACTCAGCAGCCATGCCCCCGAGAATGAAGTCTGTAGATTCAGTCTGATAGTAGTTCTGGGTACCAATCTACCCTATGTTTTTCCTTTGAGCACTTTAGGTATTGAGCAAATGTAGAGCTCTCTCCTTCCTCCCAAATTCGGATGTGCTCCCATCTTGTCTGTGAGAATAGCCAGGATTCACCCCCGTGTAGTCTCTCAGAGAAGCATCTCGCAGAGGAAACCAAAGTCTAATGCCCTGGTACTGTCTTAGCTGCTTTTTTCATTGCTGTGACAAAATACCTGGCACCCACAAGTTAAAGGAGGAAAGTTTTATTTAGCTGACAGTCTGTAGAGGTCTCAGACCACACTCAGCTAGGTTCAAGGCAGAGACATCACCGAGGAGAGCCGTTCATGGCATGGCAGGAGAAAGATAGCAAGCAGCAGAAGCAAGCCTGCGTTTCCCTTTTATCCCATCCAGGCTACCAGCTTTTTGAGTGGTGCCACCCAAAGCTATGCTAATTCCAGTCAGTGGATTAATTTAGTACCGCATCCACTTAACCCCAGTATCACATGTCCTGGATGCCCCACCTAGGAGTGCATGAGGCTTTGGGTGGGAGAGACGTGTGGATACAAACCATAATAGGGACCGTTCTTTCTCGTGGCCCAGATGCCAGGAGGGGCCCGTTGGGGAGAGGTGTGCCGTGCGGGTTGTGAGGGTGGTGCGTCACATCAGCTTTTCCCTGTGACCAGGAGTTCCTGTTGAAGATTTTCTGTGTATTCCGGAACCTCATGAAGATGAGTGTCTTCCCTCGGGACTGGATGGTGATGAGACTGCTCACAAGCAAGTAAGGAAGGAAGAGGCCTGCGCTGGCACCCATAGAGCTCTTCGCAAACGAAGGAGAATGTATATATGTGAGAGTTAGCAAGGAAAGTGTGAAAGCCGAGACTACAGGGGAAGAAAGAGATAAGTTAGAAAAATGAAAACAAATGTTAGGAGGAGCAGCCAGCGGGACTCAGCCATTGGCTATAAAAAAAAGAAATTGAAAATACTGAGTCTCAATGTCTGGTAGGTCTTAGTATTGGAAGAACAGGAAAGGAAATGTTAAGCTTGTGGAATACCACGCCCCAAGAAGTGTTTCCCCTTGAGGAAGGCCTAACCAGGGGCCACTGGCCTCTGCTGCCCCGCAGGGTTACGCAGTGCCTCAAGCCCTCTTGACTTGAGTTGTGTTATCTGCCGGTGTTTGCCTCCCATAGCTAGTGTTCGTTACTCTGGAGTTGTGGCTCACTGATACCTTAATTTCATAAGGCAGTCCCGAACTTACCTGCCCCATTTGTATTTCTAGCCTGTGCTTCCTCTTAGCGAACCAGATGAGTGGTAACATGTAATAATGGGCTGATTCGTTAGAGATTTCTCTAGTCAGGAAGGGTGCTTGGGCTCCGGTCCCTACCCTATTGCCACTTCCACTGATCTGTCTGGTGTGTTGGCAGTGTGTAGAATGTAGTAAAATTATTTGTTACATATAATACCAAGGTACCACCCTTATCTCTCTACTTTGTGCTTTTTATGGAATTCTCTCCTTCCCTCAAAGAAAACTAAAACTCTTTTGTCCAGAACAGGATAGTTAAGGTTGTATGGGTATTTTCTCAAGTGGTGGACTTCCCACTGGAATCTCTCACGTTTCTGCCTCTTCGCTCTTGTTTCTCTTCTCTGTGCTCTTTAACTCAGAGCCCTTCAGCCTTCCTTGCAGAAGCAGCCTTTTTTATGTCTTTTATTCTTCAAATTCATCACCCCCTTTGTGGGCGGTGCACTGTCTCTAATGTACTGTTTGACTCATCCTTCTTTGCACCCAAGCCCAGGTGGCCGCCATTAAACGCAGCCCTTCAGCCAGGCAGCTAGGGCCCGCTGCCACCAAGCCGTCACTATCTACCCCATGCCAGTTCAACTGTTAGATTCAGCCCCTCAGCCAGGTAGCCAGGGCCCACTGTAATCAAGCTAGCACTATCTGCCCCACATCGATTCCAGCGTGGTTACTTCCCATTGCCCTTTCATGTGCTCAGACTAAGATTCAGAGTGATATTCTAGACCAAGGGCTGGAGTCAGATGACTCACAGATGAAAACACTAATGTGTGACCAAAAGGGAGGTTTTAATAACTAGGAACCCCTATTGTCAAGTAAAATAATAAAATTATGCTCTAAATCATCCTAAAAGTGGTATATATAACCAAGAGTCCCAGAAATGCTAGAAATTACTCCTTGAATTAGAAGAAACCTTGAAGAACCATAAGGCCCAAAGAAAGGAAGTACTAAGGCCCCACTAATGTCCTGTGCTGTCTTGTAACTGTAGGGTATTTCTTCAGGACCAGTTTGCTTTCTGTGGCTTTTATGCCATCTTCTCTTTATTGTCATGTCTTACCTGGGAGCAAGTTATACTCTGGAAGTATGCCCATAGGCCGTAACCAATTTATGCAAAGCTATCAAATGTCGTTATTACTCTTTTAATTCTATTGATGCTTTATTTCTTTACTGTAGTATTATAGTCACTACTGTCCAATACCTGTCCTCTGCATTGCACAAGAATTTCACAGAGACAGACTTTGACTTCAAGGTAGGAGCTCCTGAAATTCATCACTAGCTTTGAAATAATCCTAGAAAGCCAAAAACTGTGCTCACTGCTTTTTGCTTTAGTAATGTAGTCTAAGTATCAAACAGCTTCCAAGCCTGATGGTAATTAGAGTGTGACCTGGGAGCACCTCTGCTGGAGATGCTGAGAGCCAGACATCCTTGAGTATGGTTTCTCGTTCATTTTCAATGCTATTAGCTTCAGAAGGAGTCAGTAAAGAAAAGGGGAGGAGGGAACCGCTATTTACAAAGATATATAAAAAGGAAAACAAATCAGGATCTTAAGGTTGTAAACTGGATTCCCTGCTATGCACGTGTATTTAGTAACTCACCCTGCAAGGTTAAAGACTTAAACTGTTGTGTGATATTTCTCCCCGACCTGGCCCACAGGTGTGGAATTCTTACTTCAGCCTGGCAGTTCTGTTCATAAATCAGCCAAGCCTTCAGCTCGAAATCATTACTTCAGCCAAGAGGAAGAAGATTCTAGACAAGTAAGACAGATGTCTCCTACACACCTCCCTGCCAATTGCCTCAAGTCCACAATTTTCTCACATGGATGGTTTTCCAAGGGGTCAGGTCTGAGGGTTTTTCTTAGCATTTTGAGAAGCATTAGAAAAAAAAAAAAAAACAGTGCTGAAGACAGTTTTGCAGCCCTGTCTTCCTGAATCATCTTCCATTGACAGCTGGCTCCCATGTTATTATTTCCAGATATGGTGACATGCGTGTGATGATGGCTTATGAACTGTTCAGCATGTGGCAGAATTTGGGTAGGTCTTTTCTCCCTGTTCTTCCCTCCCCATATATTGTGTAGACAAATAAAAGTACCAGGACTAATGCTTTCTCCTAGGCTTTATGAGTATTAATTCAGCCCCAAGAGAGCTTTACATAGTTACAATACCTCAGGTGAATGGTGTGGAACATGTTCATAAAGCTCTTGGCAGGGAGTTTGGCTGAGAAATAAGATCCCACTACTACATATACACAGTCCCTTTCTTGAGAACTAAAGTCAGAGGGGTAAAAAAGGAGGATGACTCTGTAGCTTCCAGTCTGAAAACCCACGCTGCCAGATTGCCTGTGCTTTTCACATGCTAGTCTGGATGTTGTAGGCTCAGAAGCGTAGATCTTGGAGATACTCAGCACGTGAGCAAGTGCAGCTTCTCATTTTAATAGAGACTGAAACACTCCCCGGCCTCGTATCCGTGTACCCATATCAAGTATGTGCTGCCAATCACATGACAAAGCAAGTGAGAAGAGAGCGGTAGCCTCTGGGTGAAGTCGATGTTGGCTTCCTGTCTCTCCACAGCTTCTCTAGTAGTTGCTGTCTGGAATGGGAACTTGTCAGAGTGGTGTTTCTAGTAGAGTCCATGGGCTGCCCTGATGACTTAACTAGCTGAGCCTATCTGTGAAACTATAGAAGTCTGGGTGGCCTGTCAGCACAGTAGAGAAGCTGCTAGTAAAAGTTCAAATGAAGTCTGTGTTAGCTGAGCTCATCCCATGGTCAGAGGTCTCACAGTCAGTCACCTGTCAGCCATCCCCACCCCTAACCTAGAGAGAACAAGCAAGGTGTGAGGCATTTATTTCTTCTGGCAGCAGGGCCTTCAGTCCCTCAGTGGGAGTGTTTTTCCCCAGTGTACCTTCCAGCTTTAACATCTCTTGTTCCCTGCATCTTTAACACTGAAACTGACCCTGAAATTCTCAGGAGCATAAGAGACCGGCAGTTGTTCCAGATGCCATGCTTTGAATGTACAAAATCAGACTCATGGCTCATATTTTCTTCTCAGGCTTTTAAAATCTAAAATAAAAAGATGCTAGGTATACCTGGTAAAAACAATTTCTTCTTCATTGATTGTGGTAGAAATGACATTCTCTAAGGCTTTTACTTGGCCAAAGCAGTTACTGCATGGGTCTATAGTTTGTATCTTCCTTAGTCTGAAGGACTGAAAGCAGAACTCTGAAAATGGGTCCGTGTTTCACTGTTTCAAGGAGGACAAGAGTTGTATTCTATGGTCCCCAGGGCTGGCCTTGACTTCTGGGCACACTCCCCAGATGGCAGGCAAGACAGAAGAAAATGCACATCACTCACTTCCCATGGGAAGGCCTCATAAAGCAAGTTGAGGAATGTGCTGATCTGCTCTGAGTAGATCTGCTACCTTTAGAAGTAAAATGTGAAGACAGAAGGGCTAGAGAGGGTGAAAGAGAGTCCAAGCCAGCTTTTAAGGTAAGGTCGCATGGGAGGCTCCTGTCAGCTCAGAAGGCATCTGTGAGCACAGGCTCTGAACAGGCCTCTGGAGCTGGGTCAGGGACTCATGTCCTCTGCACTTAAATGTGTCTAGGCTGGAGGTGGAGACCCCAGGGAGCATGCACTGTGTCTAGGCAGAAAATGTGGATCTTGTTTTATTAAAACAAAATGCCATGACCAGACCATTTGAAATTGGTATGAGTAACCCAGAATCGAATTTTTGCTAAAACAGAAAACTCTGTTCCTCAGTCTCAAAGATTTTAGGTAGTTTGTGGAACTTCCCAGGAAATTCTCTGGAAAAGCATTTTTGTACTAGTTGAACATTGCTTTCCCTGAGCTGGGGCAGTTTTATCCATGAACTCTCAAAAGTAGGAGGAGCTGGCCATGGTGGCACATACCTATAATCCCAACACTGTAGGAACCTGAGGTAGGAGGATCGTAAATTTGAGCCCAGCCTGTGCAATTTAGCAACTTAACAAGACCCTATCTGAAAATACAAAAAAAAAAAAAATCTGTGAAGTTTGTGCACCACCAAAAGACTGAGAGAGGGTGTCTCAGAAAACTATCAGGAAGGACTTTAACTCTCAGATGCTTCCAGTATAAGTCTGTGGTCCTACTTTTGAATCTTTCATGAAAGGAACAAAGCCAGCATTACTAACATCTTCTGGGCTTTATTGTTCAGGTGAACATAAGATCCACTTTATTCCGGGAATGATTGGTCCCTTCCTGGGTGTGACACTGGTCCCACAGGCAGAAGTGCGGAATATTATGATTCCCATCTTTCATGACATGATGGACTGGGAGCAGAGGAAAAATGGCAACTTCAAACAGGTAAGTGACAGCTGGCCGTGTTCAGGGTGCTCTCATCTGCAGTAGGCCCCTTCTTAGGCAGGCAGCCCCAGTGGCTAGACCTGGATCCAGTGAGAACAGGCTATAGCATGGCCATCTTGAATTTTATTTTATCAAGGGTTTTTCCATCATTTTTGTTGGCCAAAATCAATTTCTGGATTTTATTCATCTTAGAAGCCATACAAGAACCACAAGAAAGGACGAAAGGAACTTTCCGATAAAGGAAAGAATGACTAAGAGTATACTCTGTCAGTTTCACTGAGGACGGGGCCCTGGGAACATGCTGTCCTTCTTGAAAAGATCCACTGTAAGGCCCAAGCATTTGTAAGTTTGGAGCCCAGACCAGATGACTTCTCATGGTTCAGGGTAGGTTAGGATTTCAGATAACAGGTCCAGGAGATGGTCCCGATTGAGTAGCTTCAAGCTACCCCTTTTTACAGTTATTCTGCCACCACTAAGGTAAAAAGGATAAACTTGTCCTTGTACTTCCAGGGAATTGCACAGGACCAGTAGGGACCAGTGTTAGGGAAGCCAACTTTAACTAATAAAATAACTTAGGGATGGTAGAACACATTTATACTCCCAACACTGTAGGAGGCTGAGGCAAGAGGACTGTAGGTTTGAGCCTGCCCGGGCAACGTAGGAAGACACTGTCCCAAAAAAAAGGACTGGTGGTGTAGCTGGGTGAAAAAGCCCTGGGTTCCATCCCCAGTACCACACACAGAAAGAGAAATATGAAAGAAAAAGGAACTAATTAGGTAGCAGCACAAAATATCCATTCTTGAGACTGGCCTTCCTCTGCTGGTGATCGTCAAGCTCAAGCTCCCAATAGGCCTCTAAGAAAAATTTCTGCATTGACTTAGGAATTGTACCAGTTCTCCACAAAGCTCCTTCCCAACCCATGAATCTGGCATGAACCAGTGATCTTGGAGTGAGTTTTACTTTAACAATGAAGAATAGACTAGACAAAGAGTAATTTTAAAACATTTATTTTTAAATTTACATACAGTGTAATTGTTTTGATTTATGGTTGTATGAGTTTGGCAAATGCATAGAATTGTATATCCACAACGACAGTCAAGATTGTTGTAATTTCTAAAAATTTTATCTTGTCATCCTTTGCAATCAAACACTTCCTCTGTCCTTTAACAAAGCAGCCACTGATCTGTTCTCCTTCAATATAGTACTGCCTGTTCCAAAAACGTCATAGAGATGGAATCAAGGAGAGGACAGTCTTTTGAGACTGTCAGTCTCAAAAGCCCTAAATCTAACACTAACCCTAACCCCTAACCCTAACCGCTAACCCTAACCCTTAACCCTTAACCCTAACCCCTAACCCTTAACCCTTAACCCTAACCCCTAACCCTAACCCTTAACCCTTAACCCTAACCCTTAACCCTAACCCTAACCCTAACCCTAACCCTAACCCTAACCCTAACCCTAACCCAAATAGCCTAATGCTGTGAGAGGTTCATCCATGTTTTATGTGTATTAGTAGCTATTCTGGTACTGAGGAATATTTAGGTTATTTCCATTTTTGGTCTTATGAATAAAGTACTGAAAACATTTTTTATAGTTTTTGTATGAATATAAACTTTAATTTTTCTTGGGTGACTACCTAAGCATAGAATTGCAGAGTCTTAGACTAATGTATTTAGCTTCATAAAAAGTCAGTGTATGATGACTGGGGCCAACAGTATAAACTTACACTTGTTAAAGTTGTTTGGTTTAAGGGCTGGGGATATAGCTCAGTGGAATAAGCACCTGCCTAGCAAGCGCAGGGTCCTGAGTTTGATCCCCAGTACCGCCAAAAAAAAAAAAAAAAAAAAAAACCAGTAAAGTTGTTTGGTTTAAACAGGGAGTTTTGAGCAATTTCAACTTTTTTTCCAGCACAAAATTTTTTTTCATATTATATCTGACAGAAAATATCCTTGTATTTGTAGATCATTGAGGAAAAAATACAGGTCACATGCAAAAGCCTAACTTTCATGTTCAGTAACTTGATTGTATAAAATTTATAAAAATGTATCCTCATTAGGGAATTTAAGCAGATGCTTGTGGTTTTTGCAAGGCATTGGTGAAATTTTGAGAATTATAAAGGACTGCACTGTGATTTCATCCAGCTAATCTAGTTGTCAAGTGTTCAGTCACATTCTACCTTGTCTTTTGTGTACTGCTATTTTCCACTGAGTCTTGTTTGCAGAAAAGGGCATTCAGTATTTCTGTACATATATATTTTCTTATGTAATATTAATAAAGAAAATGGTTATTAGTAGAATTTTAGTTCTACTTTCAAGTATAGTCCATTTTTGGACCACACAGAAATTAGTATATTTAATAATTTATTATGAAGCTCCTCCACAACTTTTAAAAACCGGAGATTCTATTTTTTTTTTTATGAAATCAAACAGTATGACTTGGAATGTCGGTCTTCTACTTACACTGTGTCTATGTTATTGATGCTTTCATTCAGTGCAGACATGATAAGGTAACATCCAGTTATTAACAGTTGGTTTACTTTAAGTAAACCAGACACTACCTAACCATAGTTTAAGCAACTTCAGAAAAATATCTTGAAGGTTTATGAATTGTATCCAATTGAGTCTTAACCTAGTATCTAAATATCTGTTCTTACATTCTGCTTTATCCTTTGGAATTACCTTTAAGTTTTGGTCACTCTGCAAGCTAAAACAGATTTTAATGTAAATAAACAACTTCTTATATCTGGTAATCTGAGCAACTTCGTTGAAGGTAACAATATGTAATAGAACAACCATTGTTAATTCTTATCATCTTGTTTTGAAATCTTGTATAGTTTTTATTGTTTTGTGTTGTTTTGTTTTTGTCATTATTGTTGTTTTTTTCTCTTTAAAATAAAAAAGAACTTATATTAACATTACTTACCTATATAACAGTATTTTAGAAACAGACTTGTTCCTTTTGTGTCCACTAGTAGCAATATGGTATTTATGGTAAGATCCAGTCTTTCATGGGTAAAAAGTATTACAAGTATTATGTTTGTTTTCATACTGAGTATCAAACTTCCTTTGTACAAAATTTTTGCTTATTTTTGGTTTTAAAAGATAAGAAAACAACTTACTTTGAAGATAACAATATGCAATATATTAACTATTGTTATTCTTTTGAAATTTTGTTTTATTTTTTCCATAAAATAAAATTTTTTAAAAAGCAAACCTTATTTCTTTAGTATTCAGTGATCACCTGAAGTCAGTTTTTTCTTTTATCTTCTAGAACTTAAGTAATTCACACACTGTCCATTTTTATTTGTGCCAAAATAATTTGTTAAAATCTAATTGTAAGAAAGGTTCAGCTTCTGTCATGCAATTCTATCATATTGGATTGGCATATTCAAGAACTATTAGTCCTTTTCTGAGTTTATATATGTTCTAAAACTTCAACTATGTTAATAGAACTTAGAAAATGTTATTATCCAAAGCAAAAAAAAAAAAAAAAAAAAAAAAAAGCAGCGGGTCTTATTGCAATACTTATATATGTTTTCTTGATACTTTCTTTTTAAAGTTTAAAAGTGTAATTAAACCTATATTTTGAAATTGTTTAAAAAAAGAAGCTATCAAACTGTTTTCCAAAATGATTTACTATTTTGAAGTCCTAGCAACAATATGAGAATTCAAATTACTCCTTTTACTAACCAGTACTTTGTTGCTTGTTTGTGCCATTCTAATAGGTATGTAATTGTGTACCATTGTGGTTTTGATAACCATTTCACTAATTATTAGTGATGAGAATCTTTTTATGTGCATCCTTGTATTTCTTTGGTGAGATTATTATTCAAAACATATTTATTTTCAGTTGAGTAATTTCCTAATATTGTTGAGTTTTAAGGATTATTTGTGTATAGTCTAGACATAAATCCTTTGCTAAATAATGATTTATAAATGTTTTCTCCAAGTCTTTAGCTTATCTTTTTATCTAATAAACAGTGACTTTTGCAGAGCAAAATTTTTAATTATAATGAAGTCTAATATTAGTGTTCTCCTTTTATGGGTGATACTTTTGGAGTGATACCTGATAACTATTTGCTTAACTCAGGGCCCTAAAACTTTTTCAGTGTTTTCTTCTAGAAGTTTTATGATTTTTTTTTTCAGTGCCAGGATCTGATCCAAATTCTCATGCCTGCAACTAGGACAGAATTATACTCCCAGCCCAAGACGTTTTATAATTTTACATTTTAAATTTAGATCTATTTTGAGTTCACTTTTGTATAAAGTATGGAGTGTGAGTGAAAGCTCTTTGGGGGAGGAAGGGCGTATGGGTGTCCAATTATTCTAGCAGCTTTTGTTGAAAAATCAATCCTTTCTCCTTAAACTGTCTTTGTACCTTTACCAAGAATCAAGTAACTATTGAAGCATGCAAAGCTTCATTAGAATGAATAAATTTTAATAATTTGGTGCACAGCATGGTGACTTGAGTTAATAATAATGTGTTGTATAATTCAAAATTGCTAAAAGTAGGTTTCCAGTGTCCTCACAAGAAAAGTTAAGTAGGTGAGGTACTTTATATGTTGAGTAACTTGATTTAATCATCATGAGATATATTATTATTGTATCTCATAAATATATTCAATTATTTGCCAATTAAATTCTTTAAGATCAGTTGATTATATTTAAGTGAATCTCTGGTCACTTTAGTCTTTCTATTGGTCCACATATTTATTCTTTTATTAATAACACATGCCCTTGATTACTGTAGCTTTATAAGTAGTCTTTAAAATTAAGTGGCATGAGTCCTCCACATTTGGTCATTTTCTTTACTACTATATTTGCAATTCCAGTTCTTCTCCTTTTCTCATTTTTTGAATCTACATGTCAGTTTTCATGAAAATTCCTGCTGAGATTTTGATTGATATTACATTGAATCTATAGATAAAATTGTGAAGAATCAATATCTTAATACAAAGCATTCTTCCATGTCTTTCAGTGTTAATATACAGACTTTATATTTATGCTATTAAATTTATGTAGAAGTATTTTCTGGATTTTGATGCTATTTTCATAACATTTTATATATAGTACTGAGGCATGAAACCAAGGTGCATTGAGTTACATCCACAGTCCTTTTATTTTGAGACAAGTTCTCACTAAGTGCCTAGGCTGGCCCTAAATGCAAGATCTTCCTGCCTCAACCTCCCAAGTAGCTGGGATTAAAGGCATGTGCCACCATGCCCTGCATGATTTGAATTCTTAACTTTAGTTTTCCAGTTTTCTAGTACTGTATATAAAAATATGGAATTTTTTTCATATATATAAAAATTGAATTTTATATATTAACTTATATCCCAGACCTTTCTAAACTCACTCACAAGCCCTAGAAGCTTCCCAAGAGCCAGAACACAGGGCGCAGTGACACCAAGGAGGGGTGCCACCTCCATTCCCATTTCACAAGTACAGAAACCTGCGCTTAGGTAAACATTTGTCCAGAGCTACACAACTGATTATGTCACAGGACGAATATTGGGTGAATAACAAAGTGTCGTTTCAGAAAAACTGTTTCCGTAGAATCAGAGTGACTTTGTAGACCTCATGGATAGTATTACTAATTATGATATGATGAATTGAAGAGCTTACTGCTTTGCTTGACGTCAAGACCTCGGTTTTTCATGCACTAATCTTCAGTATTCTGTGTCTAGAGCTCTCCTAACTTCTTCCTTCGTAGCTCTGCAGGGGTGGCGAGATAATGTGTCCATATCCTCCCAGCACCATGCACCCTTTTGGTTGCACTCCAGTTTGCTCCGGGTCTCCTCTTTACATCTTACCTGTTCGGGAAAACATAATCTACCTGGGCCTCTCTATATAGAGAGATCCCTTTGTTAAAATCGGGCTTTTCTCAAGCCGGGTGTGGTGATGCGCGCCTGTCATCCCAGCACTCAGGAGACTAAGGCAGGAGGATTGCAAATTAGAGGGCCATCCTGGAACACATAGCAAGACTGTCTCAAATTAATTAATTAATTAATTAAATCAGGCCCTGCTTGTAGCCAACTGCTTGACCAAGTTAGGCAAGACCTGCTGTGGACTAGGGTGAGGTACCTTCACTCCCAAACCCAAATCTACCAGACTTTTCATGGCCCTAGGCAAGTCTCTGCTGAGACCTCTTCTCCATACAAAGAGAGCAGGATGGCACTGATTCCTCAAAGCACCAGGTCTCAGGCGTGCTGTTCCTTTTTAATGTGTATCCAATCAGCTGACTAATCAGGGCCGAAGGTAAATGAGGTAGTGTCTCCACACCCTCCCAGCACCAGGCACCCTTTTGCACTTGGCCATATGGTAGGTCACTACAAAAAGGGCCATATTTATTCATCCATTCGCATTCCAGCTGATTTCACAGCCCATAGTTGCTTTCAGTGAATTTACTAAGTCAGTTTCTTTTCTTTCTGTTCCTTAGGATTCTTTTGCCCTCTGTGGAGTAAGAAAATGCTTCTATTTTAGCACATTATTAAATTTAAGTATGTCAGGGTTTTGTGTTGTTTATAAAAATATCTATATAAAATATACCAGACCACCACATTTTAAAGGATAATGAAGGGTAAAAAAGATTTTATCTTACATCACTTACAACTAATTTTTCACCTCAAGAGTAAGTCCAGGGGAGCCTATTAGAAAAATACTTAGGCAGGCATGACGGGGCACACCTTCAATCCCTGCCTTCTGGGCAGCTGAAGGAAAAGGATCACATATTTAAACCCAGTCTGGACAATTTAGTGACATAGCAAGACTCTATCTTAAGAGGCCAAGGGGCAGATGCATATTCCAGCTCAGAAGCCCTGAGAGCAATCCCCAGTACTGCACAAAAAGGAAAGACAGAAAAGAAAAAGTGGCACCGCTGAGTGCCCTTGCAGACCATACGGCAGGAGCAAATGCGGTGCTCACGATTCAGACACCAGTAACATGTGAAGGGGGCTCCCAGTGATGGGCAGTGACAGGGACAGCAGCCCCAAGGGCTTTATGTGCTACGCGTGTAAACAGCAGAGCCTGTTACCTTGAAGGAGAATCTCTGAAGGAAATACATCACTTTCCAACACAAACTAATGTCAGCCCCATTAGAGTGAAGACCAACAAAGCAACACAAGTCTCCGTTTAGACTGGCTGTTAGAGGATAAAGTTCTGTCCAGATATTTTTTATTCTAAAGATTTAAAAAGCTAACAAAACAACAATGAAGACAAAGTCAAAACAACACAGAAACAACAAAAATGATACATGACCTCAAAACAGAATGAGAGGCATTAACAATGGTCGCTGTATCACATACTGTTACCTTCGACAAAGCCGCTCAGTCCGCCAGATGTAAGAACAGAAGATTGATCAAACAGTCAAATACAGTAACAAGTAATAAGAAAAAATTGGCAATGATGCAGAGCTTCGCCGTACAAGATAGTCAGAGTTCAACAGTGGTTCTTATTCTGCATATTGTTGTTTTCAGATCAGTCATTCTTGATTACCAGGGTGAAGCATGCAAAATTGGTCAAGAAAAAAGAAAATTTTAAATACTGACTATTCCCTTCAATAAAGCACAGACATCAGCAATATACCTACCCCAGCTGTTCTTGTATATAATATATAAATGTTGTTTTTCATTTTAAAGAGAAAAGAAAAAACCTGAATAACAAAAACAAATACAGAAACAGAACAGCATCGAGAAGAATAAAAACGATACCGATTTTCAAAACATGGCGGTAGATATTGACAATGATCGTTACAGTACACAATGTCACCTTCCAAATGGTTGCGCATATAACCAGGTATAAGCATGGAAGGTTGAGTAAACAGTGACACATTAACAGTTCCTTTCAGTAAACCAACGGATATTAGTAGTGCAATTATTAACCAGGTATATTCTATACATACGGAATTTTTAAAATAAATTTAAAAAGAAAAGAAAAACATTTAACAAAGGCCTCTTTTGGATCCAGAGTGTTTTTCTTGCCTTTTTCCCTTAAATGGAAAAGCGGCAGCTGAAACTTAAGTCCCATATGTGAAAGCACCAGGGAGGGAAGCCTTGACAGTGGGAGGCAGCGCAGTTTCTTGGTGCGACAGCTACGATGCTGTGTCTCCTCGAACTTATTTGGAACAAGAACACAAATCAGGAAACAGTTTCCTACCACCCTCATCTAGCAAGGGGAGGGAACGTTTGCCATTCTGAGTCGAGCCGGACTCACAGTCTCTGCTTGCTTCCAGGTGGAGGCCGAGCTGATTGACAAGCTGGACGGCATGGTGTCCGAGGGGAAAGGCGACGAGAGCTACAGAGAGCTCCTCGGCCTGCTGTAAGCTGCCCCAGCCCGGCCGCCCGTGCCGAGGGGTGATGAGGTGGGGCGGTGGGGGAAGGAGACGGCCGCTGGGCGCCGCGCAGAGGCTTGCTGTCCGGAAAGCCTCATTCCCCGCGGTGGCAGTGCTGTCGTCTGTCAGAGAGGAAGTGTGCTCTCTCTCGGGGGTTGCCACAGTGCTGAAGAGCCACAGAGAGACAGTTACTTAACTCTTAAATCTGCTAGCAGGAAAGGGGTCACTGTGCACCTTCACAACGTATATTGTGTGCAGTTGAGAAAGCTCCTCGTGAAGACTTAATTATTTAAAACTTAATGCCTAGGCTGGAGATATAGCTCAGTGGAATAAGCGCTTGCCTAGCAAGCGCAGGGTCCTGAGTTCGATCCCCAGTACCGCAAAAAAAAAAAAAATAAAAAAAATAAATAAATAAATAAATAAAACTTAATGCCTAGAGGAGGGGAAATTCTCTTCTAAAATGGGGCCCCTTCTTGCCTGCCTTTGTAAGATGATACAGTCAGCTTGAATACTACTGCTGTGGGCTCTTGAATAAGTCACACTCCCTCTCCAAGCTTGTTTCCCTCTTTGTGAAATGAAAAAGTTCTTCTGAAACCATGAAGGTTCCTACAGGTCCACTACTCCATGGTTTCTGGCTTGAGTTCATGGAGAAGCCTTGCAGGATTTGGAACAGGGCTAAGACCAAAGAGAGACTCAGAGAAAACATACATGGCCTTTCCAAGTACAGTGATTTTAATATTCCATCTCCCTAAAAAACAAGTGAAATTTCGAGTTCCAGAAAATCTTCTTATCTCACTTATTTTGTTTTGAAATGTTCTTTGTTTCAATATGATTTTAAGGACAAATCTCTAAAGGGTTTTTCCAGTAAAAATATTGAATGTTTGCATAGAACTTTACAGTATACAAAATGTTTCTCTACTTGAGAGTCTCACAACACATTTGCAAGGAGGGAAGGTCAGAGATTCCCTTCTTTCTCTGTAGAGATAATGAGCCACATTCAGGCAAGAGCTAATATGCTTTCAATTACCAGTTTAGTATAGTTACCTCTGGAAGGAGGATGCAGATCCTCCAGTTTCATGAGGGGGGAGCTCATTCGGTTATTCCACCCCTATCTTGTTCCTTGATAAGTCATAAGATAAAATTAATTTGACATTTAAATGATTATAATTTATGAAAATAAATTTATCCTTTAGTATTTCTCTTTTGGCTGAAGATACTTATAACTGTGGAAACACGGCAGAGAAACGTCTTCTTTGGCCTGTAACAAATGACAAAGGAAAAAGCTTAAAAAACAACTAACAACTACTAATTAGCTGACCAAACAGTGTTTGTAACCCTTTTTAAAATCAGTCTGAGAACTGAGAGCTACTGATAACCTGGAGAAGCATTTCCAGATTTGCATTTTGGGAAGATACTTGTAGATATGCTAGGGGGAAAAGGTGAATCATGAGCTAATTGGCTTAGAAAAGATTCATTTAAAACAAACTTGAGGAAGCCTCGCCATCAAAGATTTCTCAAAGCCTTTAGCATACAAAAATGCGTGGAAAAAAAAATCTCTAAAAAAGTATAATCACCAACTCCCATGTTAATGTTCTCATGGAACACCTCTCCCTGTTGTGTAGGACAGCAGAGGCTTCGTAGAACAGTTTAAGAAACACTGGCTCAGCAGCCTTGGCTCAGAGGTTTGCCTTAGGGCAAGAGTCTCAGCGACATGGAACATGTGGGAAATCCTCACTTGACCTGAAACCCTGGCCCAGGAAGATTTTCTGTGCAGGAAGACAGTTGTCATCACAGCAAAAGCATTAACATCAATCATGCATGAGCTTGAGTCCCCCGTACTAGCCTCAGGTGGGCCAGCCACTCCAGATGACTCTCATGACCTTAAAGATCAAAGGATGAGGTGAAAAGGGATCAGGAATAAAATTATGTGGATACCTAGAAATGGGCTTGTTATTGAAGGAAATAGAATGCAGATCATTGTCACCCAGAAGAGACCTGTGGTAAGTATGTCAGAGGATCTCAGAACCCTAACCTGACAGGAATTTGTGACTATCACATAGAAATAAGACCTTGGTACTGAGCTCCTGGTGTGGCACATTTTGCCTGGGAGCATCCCCTGACAATAGGGATGGCTGGCTGTAGTTCTGTACTTGCTCACTGTTCCTCATGCTGGGCTCTTGAGGCTGATGGGAATCCGACCCTTGATTTACATGAAGAGCTTAGTTGTATGTTTGCTGAGAATGTGTCTGGGTTGCAATACAGGCAGTTGATCAGTTGGCAACGCCTTTCATTTGTTCTTTCACGGGCTCTTACGTTAGCTGCTCCCTCGAGAAGAGGCCTCACAATGTGAACTCTTCCCTCATCTCTATGCCACTGACATTCTAAGGAATACGTACAGAGAAATGGGAGGTACTTTCCTTTGTTGCTGCCAGTCCAATAACCTCCTTGTCTTTGCTTTCTGCTTCATGGAGTAGAACCCAGCTGTTTGGGCCCTACCCCAGGTAAGACTGCCGTGTGGTAAGTCTGCCGTCTCCAGACCCACCACAGCCCCCATGGGCTCTTGAACCTCACTCTTATGCCCAGAGGAAACTCATGAATTGTTGTTGCTTCCTACCCTCCAATAGCCTGCTGGAAAAAGTTGAACAGGAAACATGGCGTGAGACGGGCATTTCCTTTGTAACCTCAGTCACCCGCCTCATGGAGCGCCTTCTTGACTACAGGTATTTTCTCAAGCATTTACCTGATGCTTTCTCGAGTAAGACTCGCTCCTTCAGTAGCATTCCTTTGACTTAAAATTGGAGGCATGTGCCCTCCATGAGGATGACTGTTCTGTTATTGAGTGCCATCAGCGGTCACTAGGAATCTGCTAACGAGCAGGGACAGAGTTATCTGTCTGACTCAGGCTGGGGTTTTCTGGGATTCCTGCCTCTAAAATGTGGGCACTTGCACCCAGGAGGCATCCTAGAGATGTGCAGCCATCTGACCTTCCACCCAGAAAGTTAAGGAATAGGCATAACGTGAGGGAAGAAGAAAGCAAGGCCAGGAGCAGATATAGTTCCTTAGTAGATGAGCGGGGAAATGTTAACTGCCACCAAAATGAGACCCAGCAGGACTTTTAGTGCTTTTCCAGGGATTGGGATCCCCCGTTTTCTGCGAATGTATTGTTTGCTTAAATCTGTTTCCATCCCCCAATCTTATCAATGAGCAGTCAGAGGAAGCAGACTGTGACCTCAGAGATCTTAATGTTATGTTCACTCTGGGAGTTCTTGTGGAGTAGAAAGTTTTCATGAGACCCTACCTTCCCAGTCATATCGTGGTTATTTGTTAGTCCAAAAGTAACAATAGAACAACCACTGCACCCTTAATTATTCTCTCATGAGGATTCAGGTGGTAGCAAAGGATGCCTTTTGGGAATCAAGAAAAAGGTGATAAAAGAATTGGTAGGTATCGAAGACCGAGTTAAATAACCCTAAGTTATTGCAGGCTGATCAGGCCTGCAATCTCTCAAGCGAGTGGACAGACGAAGGTATACATAAAAAATGAGACAATGGAGTATGATTTCAGGGCTTCCAGGAGGGACTAATTCCTTTCCAGCTTCTGTATTCTCTGAATTAGCCAGACTTTTCTGGGTCGCCTGTTTTTATTAGGTTTTCAAATAAGGGAGGGGGAATACTGAAGAAAATGCAGGAATCTGAGCAGGAATCTGGGCAGGACTCAGAATCCTTTCAAGGACTCCTCCAAGTACTATTATGTTAATTTAGGAGAGCTTTGTTATCTCTAGGCAGGCCTTCACAGCAGTGCTGCAAGCCACAGTTTTCTTAAAGTTAATAGGAGTAGGAGCCAGACATCCCCAGCTGTGGTCACCTTGTCTTCGAGGCGTCACAGTGTCACAGGCCAATACAGGCCTCAGCAGTGACCAGTGACTCATAGAGGTTCATTTACTATAAATCACCATCTGCAGACAAGGTGCCTAAGACTTGGACAACTCCCAAGTAAATATGAAAAGCCAATTGGTTAATATTAAATCCTGCTCAGAGCTGCTTCATAGTGGTCCCCAACAGGTAGGAATGGTGAAGAGATAAAACTTAGTCCAAGCGATAGTGCCACAAGATGTTCAGACACTAAAGGAGAACATTTTCAACCCATGGGTGTTTAAGCCGCCCCAGCTGCTGCGGAAGTGGAAGGCATTCCGGTAGGTACTGCTCTTGTCACTCTCCAGTGCACTGGCCTCACTGCGGAAATGGAATTCCTGAAAATATGTACTCATCCAGAGCGTCCCCTCCTATGGCACAGCTGTGCTTGCGCAAGCCTTGGCCTGCTTTCTCAGGCTTCACAAGGCAAAGCCCGGCACCATCTCCTACTGAGACAGCGTGGCAGATTTACCTACGACATTTACTAAAGGTTGTTGTAACTCACTGTGGTGTACCAGACGGTGCAGAAATTTATTTCTTGGATGTCAAGGCTTGTTTCTAACTGACAATTTGATTTCCTTAGCTGTCTTCTACAAGCAACTCAAAATCATATCCAAAACTAATTTCATTCTCTATTTATTTCTCACTGGTGGTAGCTACAAAACAAGGTCATAGTCATTTACATGGCACCAAAGTCACTTTGTGAACTGGCCTTTGCCCACTTCTCTAGTCCTACCTCTTGCCAGTCCCCAATACGCATACCTGCTTTATAACCTCCCAGTATTGTTCCTTGTTAAGGAAACGCTATATTTACCATGGCTGCAGTCTATTGAAAATCTACATTAGTGCTTTATATGCATTGTCCCTAATCTTGTAAATAAGCATCCCTGAGGGTTGTCATTGTCTTTACCACTGAGGGAAGATGAGTAGGAAGTGCTGTGGCCAGGAGTTGAGTCCAGATCCAGCTGGCACAAGAACCATGCCCTTTCTCCTCGTCCATGTTTTCAGCACATACATTATCTCCCTTGGGCCTCTCCACGGGCCGTCCTCTCTTAAGGGTGGCTTTCCAGCCCACCCCAGTCAAGGAGGCTTTCCCAGACCAAGGGCTTACCTGGCTTTTTGTGCACTTTCCCATCTTACTTGACAGAAAAAAATCTTCTTGAGGACATGAACCTTGTTCTCTTCTCCTTGGTTCCCTGCATGATAGGTGCACACTAAACAGTAACTGGATAAATTTTGGGGGAAGACTACAGAAGTCAAGGGAGTCTTTCCCTCTGCCTAGTCCAGTTTAGTACAGCAGGGACTTCCTAATAAAACAGTCATTGGAAGTGTGTGTGTGTGTGTGTGTGTGTGTGTGTGTGTGTTCATTCATTCATTCAGTTATATTGCTGAATGACCTGAATCTTTAGTGTGAGACTTAATTTTAGCCAAGTAAAACTATTTTTGGCAGTATAAAGGATTGAACCCAGAACCTTCACATTTGTTACATTCCCAGCCCTTTATATCTTATTCCAAGACAGGGATCTTGCTAAATCACTAAGTTGCCCAGGCTAGCCATAAACTTGTGATCCTCCTACTCAGCCTCTTAGAATGCTAGGATTACAGGCGTGTACTCCCATACCTTAGACCAACATTTAAGTCTCAAAGTAGGACCCCCTCAACTTTTACATTAACGTCTTTAACTGTTATATGAACCTGAGACTTTCTTATCTAAAGATGCTTATTGGTTTCACTTATATTTTCTCAGTTAGGAAACAGAAATTCTCAGGAATACACAGAGACAGAGTTACAGTTGCCAAGCCATTGAGACTCTGAGTAGAACCACTACCTGCAAGTGTTGACTGGAAGTTCTGGAGCCTTCCTTTCCTAGGCCCCTCCAGTGGCAGTGAGGGTTCCCTGGCCACTGACCTAGACCCCTCATCCCATCCTACTGTGAACAGATGGGCCAGGTGCCTCAGAAGCCTCTTTCAGGCAGTTCTTCCCTGTTCATGAGCCAGAGGAAAAGCTAAAGGGAGAGTGTTGGCTGTAACCAAGTTGGATACTCCGAACTTCGTTGAGTAGCCACCCAGAAGTGATACAGAACAACACAAAGTCTGCTGCCAACAGGTCGTGAGGGAGGCAGTTGTGGAGCATGAAATGTCTGCAAATGCCCGACAGCACTCACAGTGCTGACATCAGTTCTTTTCTGTATCATGGATCTGGCTGGGAAATTCTAGTTATGACCAAACAGAAGGTGAGGCCTCATAAATGTTTCAAATATTTGGTAGAAAATAGAAACTACTGAATGCCAAAGTGACTAAGCAAGAGCCCACTTCCCTCTTCAGGGCTGACTTACTGAGCCCCTGGATGGTCAGAGGGGAGACAGATGCCTCTTGCCAGTTTGCATGGTACCTGAAAGCAGTTAGCCATCTGGCCCTTGGGCTCACTCCTCTTGAAAAGTCGTAGCACTTTCCTAGCTCTGCTAGCACTGAACAGTTCTCCAGAGGGATCGTCAGGGCCTGATGCTGACTTCATAGCACCAGCACCTGCTGCTACTTGTGAAAGATAGTTCCAAAGACCAATGCAAAGGAAAGATATATGGTCAACCCATCAACCAAGCCATGGTTGCTATGGCCACAGGGTTGTGAAGCTACAACCTTTAGTAGAAGATCTATTCAGAAGTGTTGCACAAAATGAAACTTGCCCTTTAAAGACAGCTCTGTGCCTCTCTTTGGGGGAACATGAGGATCTGACCTTCCACTTCACTGACACATCCATCTGTGACAAGGACATTGATAGGTGCCACTTAATGCCCTGCCTAATGTATCTATTCTCTACACACTGCCACCAGAACAAGGATCTCAGCTGAACCCTAGGAGTGGATGAGATCTCAGAAGGCGCTCACAGAGCAGTGCTCATGGGAGGAGTCACTTCCTGTCAAAGGGCGCCCTGATGTGAGATTTGCTCATGCTGATGCTCCTGTGATACTGCAGTTCTGTGTGTTGTGCCAGGACACCACTTTGTATCATGGGCACTCATCCACGCTCTCCCTTCCAGGGACTGTATGAAAGGAGAAGAGACAGAGAATAAGAAGATTGGCTGCACAGTTAACCTAATGGTGAGAGGACATGGATTTTCTCCTTGTCTGCTTAATGGGTAGTTCCTGTTCCACACTGCCGTTGGCTTGGCCTTTCTATAATATGTGACTCTAGGCCTAAAGATCTGAGTCAGAATTTCAACTCCAGTGTGGTTATCTTGGGAGTTCTGAACCTCATCAGACACATTTCCTCTTGCTAATTTTTTTTCGGGCGGAACTGTAACCTGGCCTCCTGCCGAGACCCTGCCAACCCTGACATAATCTGATGCACTGTCCTGATCCCCGGTTGGCTCTGGTGCCTTTTCTCTTTCACACTACTCAGGACGCCCATAGACTCAGCAGAGCTTCTGTCCCTGGCAGGTGTTCCTTCTGGCTGGCCCTTCCCTTTTCTGGTGCTGTCTGCCTCAAGGATCTGTCCTCCCTTTCTGCCTAACATACCAGAGCTTTAGCCAGTGGTCTGAAGTTCAAGAGCGGCTTCCGCAGGTGGCAGGCTCTGTCACTGTGTGTGCACTTCCCTTCTCTCTCTCACAGAACTTTTACAAATCCGAGATCAACAAAGAAGAAATGTATATCCGATACATCCATAAGCTCTGTGATATGCACTTACAGATCGAAAACTACACAGGTGAGTAGGAAAAGTGGCAACCCTACCCCTGAGAATAGACTGGCAAGATCTTCACAGCTGGCGGAGAAAGGCTGCAGGCTGGTTCCTGCCAGTTGCAGCAGAGCGTTAGGGCCCGTGCTGTCCCTCCACTTCCCTCCTCTCTCGGAACTCCTTTTTGGCACGTGGTAGAGAGAAGGTAGGCAGAGCTTCACTAGTGTCTGTCTCTGGACCATGTCCTCCCCTGCCTGAGACTTTCCCATCTCCATTACCACCCACCCCCCACACACATGCCCAAGGCCTCCAGGGCAGCCTCCAAATGCTGGTGCATCGGGTTTAGAGCATCCCCCGTGCATTGTCACTCCTCACAGACAGAGCCTTTCTCTTAAAGCTGGAGCTCAGTGAGGCCTTAATAGCATAATACCCCTAACCCTGGGACTCACTAGCAGATCTGGTTGGCCGTCAGCATTTCCTTGCAACTGTAGAGTAGCCCCACACTGAGCTCCCAATGGAGAGTATTCATCTGACTTGACAGCCTGCAGGCAGGGACCCTTTCATGATGTCTGCAATCTAATTCAAAGTGTCTATCTCACTCTGTTTACTGAGAGCTGCTCTGAATCAGGAGGGTATACGCATGTGTTTGTATTCTCTCTGAATACCTTGTATCATGGTTCCCCTCCAATGGCCATCTTTCCCGCTGTGGTAGCCAGCCACTACGTCTTAGCTGTTAGGCTACAGGACTTGAATTTGTATGACAGACAAGGAAATTTGAGCTCTTCCTTTCTTAAAATGTTACTAGAATTGGATGGATTTGTAGAGACAGTCCTCCCTCCTTATCTCTAGATATTAGCGAGTGTTTGATGTGGATACCACATCTTCTGATAGCACACCTTGCCAAAATTTAGGGAATTTTAGGAAATGGCTGTGCTATACCTGAAAGGCTGGGGCAGGAGGATCACGAGTTCAAGGCCAGCCTGCACAACACAATGAGACCCCATCAATAGACCAGAACAGAATAGCATAACATAGCATTGCACAGCATAGCATAGAGTAGAATACCACAACATAGCATAGATCTGCTGTCTTCTGCATCCAAGTCCACCCATGATCCAAGCAATTCTCTGAGAGGGCAGTGAATACAAAGATTTGGACAAATTCCATGAATCAGTAGAAGCATTTACTAACGTCTGGTGGAGTGGGCTTTGACTGAGGCTGGGTCAGGAACCTGGACAGAGAGGGAACTAAGCCTTGTCTCTGATGGCTTCAGGAATGACATCAAAAAAGACTATAGACTGAGAAGGAAAAGATGTCTTCTGGTTGAACTCCAAAGGGAGGACTTGGGCACCACAAAGGGAAAAAGCTCTTTGTACCCAGAGAGAAAGGGCTTCCTAGATGCGAGGAAGCGGTGTGTGCACCCCAAGCAGGCAGTGGCAGGATACACGGGCAGAGAGGCAAACGTGAGGAGGGTCTAGAGAGAGGCCACAGGCAAGTGGGCCTGGCTAAAACTAGAGATGAGCTACAAGATGGATCAGAAATATGGAGCAGGTTTTAG
Source organism: Dinomys branickii (assembly GCA_004027595.1). Lineage (NCBI taxonomy): Eukaryota > Metazoa > Chordata > Mammalia > Rodentia > Dinomyidae > Dinomys > Dinomys branickii. The sequence continues at coordinate 98,144 of PVLD010005588.1, forward strand.
TGGGGCCTTGAAGGCCAAGCAGAGTGAAAACTAACTTGCCAGTGGAAATGCTCACTAAAAAGAAGGAAAGAGAAGACTGTGACGTGAGGACCCTGGATAGTGTCTTAATTCAATGTGACTCATCCCTCACAATTTAGGAAGCTACGTTGTCTAGCAGCTGTGTCTTTACATAACCACCACTAATTGTTCCACATGGGGAGTAAGGTATTGCCAGGCCTGCAGTCTGGGGCTACTGTCCACTTAGATTCCTCCAGGAACCGAGCCTCCGGCTCCAGGCCCATCTGACAATTACTACCATTCACACTGCTTCTCTTCGGTCCTTTTAGAAAGGAAAGAACCCTCCCCTGGGCCATGCTGAGGCCAGAAAAGTGGGTCTGGAGACATGAAAGGTGTGTTAAGAAGAGCTGAGGGCAGGCTGGCTGGTGCTCACCCGTTAGAGCACCTCCCGAGAAGGCCAGAAAGGAGGCTGTAGTGAGCTGAGCACGAAGGAGCCCACACTCTCGCTGACGTGCCAGTTACCCAGAGCAAGGTGATCGTGCAGAGTCTTCTTTCTCTTCACCTCAGTCCCCGGAACAGGCAGCCAGACCCCAGGAGAAAGTTACTACCAGGATCTGTGGCGGCTTCTTTCTGTGGCATGGGCTCTTGCCCTGCTGGGCAGCCTCAGTGTCTCACCTTTGGTATCCAGTGTCCCTGACCTGGGCTGCACATGCTGTGACCTGGTTCTGCCCAGCCTCACTAGGCTTCTTCTGGGCCCCTGAGAGGAAGCCATGGGCCTCCATGCTGCCTGTCCCCACAGAGGCTGCATTCACCCTGCTCCTTTACTGTGAGCTGCTGCAGTGGGAGGATCGGCCGCTGCGGGAGTTCCTGCACTACCCATCCCAGACCGAGTGGCAGCGAAAGGAGGGATTGTGCCGAAAGATCATCCACTACTTCAACAAAGGCAAAGTAGGTGTCATCAGACATGCCTTTCGGCCCCTAAACTACTGCTGTGCTGCATGATACCTTGACATGGTAGGGCTGGCACAGCTGAAGGCAGTGGTATATGAGGAGGTGGGGGGTGGGTGCTCACATTTGGCCTCGGATTTGGAGGGTTTTTTCTGGGGCAGAGGTTAAAGAACAACAGCAGCTATGTTCTGTGACTGGGAAGCCTGTTCCAGCTTGTAGGAAACAGTCTCACATATTTTTCACATCTGTACATGATAGTGCTCTAGCAACACAGGCTTCTGGAACTCTGTCTATATCGGATTTATTTAAGAATTAATGTGGCTTTCTAACTTGCTGCTATAAAAATTATAAGTAGTGAAAACAAAGGGATTATAACTACAGCCAAAGGAGGTCCGCACTGCCTCTTACCAGCAGAAGTTCTCATCTTGAATTTCCCTTACTCACAGCACTGGCTAGCTTTCTGTCAGGTCGGGACTAACCTAAAGCAGACTTGCGTCTGTGAGGTTGTCAGTGCTAGTTAAGGCTTCCTTGGGGCTTCCAGGCCAGTGCTGTTCCTGTCTCCAGAGAACTCACTGTTGGGTGTGGCCATGAGCTGGAAAGACTAGGGGTGTGTAACTTGTTAAACCTGTCTTTTCATTACTAAGCTTTGAGCACACTTTTAAAATTTGAAATGGGATCATTCAGGAAGCTGTAGTGGCTGAGCTCCTGATTCAAATTGAAACAGATGTTTCAGAGTGAACTTTTCATCATCGGAAAGATTTAAATGTTAATTGCCTTTGCCCATAAATCGGAAAACGTTCTTCACTTTTACACAACAAAACATTTTGACAAATACCAAGGTATTTGTCAAAAATATTCACTCAGTAGCCAAGCATGGTAGCTCACACCTATAATCCCAGCACTCAGGAGGCTGAGACAGGGGAATCACCATGAGTTCAAAGTCAGCCTGAAGAATATAGAGCAAGATGTTATCTCAAAAAGCAAGAAAAAAATTTACTCAGAAAAGCTACGCATATGTGCACGTACGCATCCCTCACAGAGAATGCACCAGTAAAGCAAGAACCTTTGCAAAACTGCAGAGATTCTCTCACAACCAACCCCAAAGGCGAGATAGTTGTTCTACTCTTGGCCAGTGCACATGACTGATCTCACAGTGTTGACCCAGAGCCGCTTCCCTTTCTGGTCTGGAGCCTGGTTTACATCCCTCATTCGGTTTTAGGCCTGTCTTCCTGGCACCAAACAACCTGCCACTGTGCGAATGTATAGCAAGCTCTCCTGACCCAGACAGGGAAATGAGGGTTAAATCTTCATATGGACTAGGAATGAAGTGCAAAGCCTCCCTCCATGTCACAGATGGGTGGAGAGGACAGAAGGTCTAATAGGCTCCATGGGCCACTTTCTTAGGGATCTCCCCACTCTCTCCAGCGAATTGCTTATTGAGTCCCTTCATCAACTCATTCTCCAAAGGGCATTTACCAGGTTCATGCCCTTAGGCTTGTGTAGAAAGTGCCTTCTCCATTTCTGTATGAGACCAACCAGTTCGTCTTGAATAGCAAAACCCACTGCTGCTGGAAAAAGGCTCCTGTGGCTCAGGGGTGGTAGGCATGAGGAGAAAGGTCACCTTAGCAACAGGAGAAGAGCAAAACAGGGGAAGACTCTGGGTGAGGAACAGGTAAGAAGGTCTGTCCCTTAGCACTGCCCGCACATCCTGCCTCACAAGCCAGGCCCCTCTTGATTTTTCTTCCCCACACTCCTAGTATCTCTGTTGTGTGCCTTAAATATACAACCTAATCTCCATTGGTGCCATGTTCATTTTTAAGTGTGTAAGTGACACATGGCCATAGCCTAGTCTGGTCATTGTCTCTAGAAATGCAGTGGCTAACATAGGAACCTACTCCAAGGTAGAATGGGCTTCTGTCCGTAGCAGATTAACTCTCCCAGCCTGATAGGGGATGGGGGCACTTCAAGGAAACAGGGTGTGGGCAGAGTGAGAGGTGAGAAAAAGAATCCTTATGCGCAGGCAGAGAGAACAGACAAGAGGAAGCAGGACAAAGGCCTCTGGCATACAAACCTTCGTGTAGGCTGGTCATGGGGCAGGAGGCTCCTACTGGAGTGTTTGCTATAGCCTGTACCTCTAAAGGAATAACTGTTGGTTATAAGTTGTGTAAACAGAGGTACAAAGACTGCCAGACTAAGACCCAGGCCTTTCCCTTGCTGTGCTATTTGACTAGAAGACAGTGCAACTTTTGTGCCATCTATGATGGGACAAAACAAGGATGTATAAGAAGCACATACTTGCCAGAGCAGGTAGAACTGGTTTAGGCACTGGTAAGAGTTATAAAATTAGCTTTGCCTGTTGCCTGCAAGAGAGAAACCAAGGGAAAAGGATAAGGATGAAGATGCTCTGTACCTGGAAGTTTCACTGTATGTGCGCACTGGCAGCTTTCAAGGCCCCTAGAGACCCAACAGTTTTCTAATATACCCCTCAAGCAGGGTGTCTAGTAGGGTGTCTTCAAATTCTTGGTCCCGTCTCACTCTAAAGACAGTTGGGGGAAAGGCACTTTGGAGCAGCAGGGTTACAAATTAGGGCAAAAATACCAGCAAGAGAGATGACCATTGGCCCACTGGAGGAGCTGTATTTTAGTGGAAATTACCATCGGCAAGCAGAGTGCCTTTAGCCCCTCGTGGGCCCTGACCACCTAAGCGAGCAACCCCCTGTGAGACGGCACCTGACAGGCTAGCCAGAAGTCTGTATCCAGCACAGCTGCTTCACCAGCCCCGTGGAGCACCCCCAGGCGGACCCTGCTGGAAGTCCTCGGCCGCAGCATGCCCTGGCATCGGCTGGAGCTGAAAGAAGACTGACATGGACCGCCTTGAAAGCTGTGATTTGGTAGTGTAGAAGGTTTTCTGGCTCACTGAGGCAGAGGCACGGTAACAGGGCAGAGAGCCAGGATCTATTTAGCATTCTTTTGGGTTTCTGTCAGTGTTTTTAGTTGGTCCTGCAGTTTCAACCCATATGGCATTAATTTCTTCAAAGGACATAAATACCATACTCTTTTTAAAAAACACAATCTCAAATAAAACTGTTTTCCTCAGGGCTACTTCAAATAGTACTTTGTGAACTAGTATGAGGTCCCGTAGGGGACCCAGGTCTGGAGGGAGGTCGGAGGGGAAAGGGAAGTAAAAAGAACTAAGATGTGTGATGTACATGGACCACTTCACCATGGTGGACATAATCATCATGTGCTGTAAACACCCACTAATAAAAATGTTTTAATTTAAAATATATATAACCTTTATTGTTCAGAGTCATACTGAAAAATTCATTTGTATACTTATGATATCTGAGTTTTTTTCACAAACTACAGAGAGAAATAAATTGATGGGGTATGAATGATACATGATTGGCCTTGACTTGTTATTACTGAGGCTGGATTGTGGGTACCTAGGGATTCATTCTTCTGTGCTTCCAATTTCCTATATACATAACATTTTCTGTAATAAATTTTAATTAGTATTTAAAGGTTGGAGAGGAGAGCCTGGGTTAAATGTCAAGCAAACTGATGATTCCCCATTTAATCCAGAGAAAGAAAACCTGAACTACATTTTTGAAAGAAGGGAGAAGTAGGCAGTATTACCTCTTCATGATTCCACTGCGGCCTTCCTCAGGCACCCGTTAGATGGGCCTATGACCATAACAGTAACCACATCACCAAAATATCTGCGATCTGACTAGGCAAGGATCGTCTAATTTAAGTTCCAGTCTTTCCATAAAGGACATTGTCAAGTCCTGGTGTAGCAATTTCTTCTTGGTTTCTATACTTGTCTCTAAGCATAAATGATCTTAATTTAAATGTCACATTCCCAGCCAAGCATAGTGGCAGACGTCTGTAACCCCAGCACTTGGGAGGCTAGGCAGGAGGAGAGCATGACTCGAGGCCAGCCTGGGCTCTGTAGTGGGTTCAAGACCAGCCTGAGCTGCACAGCAAGACTCTGTCTCAATCAGTCAGTCAATCAATCCATCAATAAAATGTTCCCATCATTAATTCATTAAGTAAATCTTTACCAAGTATGTGATATATGTCTGGTATTGTTCTTGGCTCTGAGGATAAAGTAAATAAACAGGCTTTATACCCTCATACAGTTTTCCATCTAAAATCAGACTAATGAAAAAGTAAATAATTTTTAAAAAATAAAACTCCAGGATAACAGAACCAAAATATAAGGAGAAATTCCTGTTCTTGCACACCTATAATTCCAGCACTCTGCAAGGCTGAGGTAGGTGGATTGTAACTTCAAGTCCCACCTACGCAACTTAGTGATTTAGTAAGACACTGTATCAAAAATAAAAAAAAAATAAAAAGGGTTGGGGATAAAGCTCACTACAAAGGCCCTGAGTTCAATCCCCAGTATGAAAGAAAGAAAGAAAGAAAGAAAGAAAGAAAGAAAGAAAGAAGGAAAGAAAGGAAGAAAGAGCAGGAAAGTGCCTGTTCTTGACAAGATAGTCAGGTAATCAGGGAAGGTCTGGGAGTGGAGATTCTTGGACTGACACTAGAAAGTTGCACTGGAGCTGGAAAGCCACGATGCTGTGCCGTGCTTCATGTGTTCCCTGTGACACACAAGTTGGAACTAGCAGGAGGCCTTTTGTTGGAACTGCTGCTGTGTCCATGTAGGCTTCGGCCATTCTAAGGGTGCCTAAGGTGCTAAAGCCCTGTTCCTCCTTTTGATGCAGAGCTGGGAGTTTGGGATCCCACTGTGCAGGGAGCTGGCGTGTCAGTACGAAAGTCTCTACGATTATCAGAGCCTCAGCTGGATTCGGGTGAGCGCTGTCCCTTACCTTCCCCCGTCCTGACCAGAGGTGCCTGGATTTCCCTGAATCAGTTTCTGAATGAGCTTTCTTAGTGGGGTATGAGACCCTTGGTTCGGTGCTGTGTATAAGAGAAATAGAGGCCAAAGTTCCTGCCCTCAGCGCACTTGAAGTCTGACAGGGGAACCAACACACTTGCCTAACAGAAGATCTTATAACCCACACCCTAAGGACATCTGGGACTCACAGAAAGAAGCCCACATAAGCACACTAGGGTAGGAGTTTGGGGGGGGGGTGGCATCTCAACTTTATGAAGCATTTTTCTGTAAATAGCTTTGTTCAAGGATTTTCATCTAAAAACTTCATTACAAGAATTCCCCCCCCCCTTTTGACTTGTTATCAGTTTCCAGTATCTTGTCCTTTCTCCCTTCCTTCAAGTAGAATATTACAGAATTATGTCAGGAGCCCCATGGACTTTGAGGACCTGCGCGATGTTTTTCCTGGTTGCTGGCTTTGGGTTCTGAATCGTAACAGCTGCTGATTTTATCGGCAGAGAGAAGACAGTGATCTCAGCTCACGTTCCCTACACCCTCATGCTTGTTGCTGACTCTCCCCTGTTCTCTTGTTCAGATGGGGACTTGGGCACAATGCCCAAGAAGTAGTTTTTGAAGGCCACTGCTCCCTGACAACCTGACTTGATTAAACTCAGTGGTTTCCCAATTAAAGTTTCGTTCAGTTTTTTCTGAATGTGAAGCCAGGTCAGATAAGACTAAAAACCGTACTGACTCTGGTAGTATTAAACATCATGGATATGAACTTTTCAAGCTTAAAATCTTTTAATGGGAACTGGGACCAGAGATGCTGGTGACTGAGCCTTCTTCGCTATGGTTTTTAGCACCTTTGGTCAGAGAATAGATGAACAAAAATGGATGCGATCAGACTGACATGCTACTGAGAATTGTTGATAGCAAGCTACAAGCAATCCTAGTTAGGGATTAACTGTTACAGTGAGTGTCAGTCAAAATCAAAATCCCTGGGCAAAAAAGGCCAGTGTTAAATGTATGCCCCTTGAGTGCAAAACCCAGATTTGTAGGGAGGCAGTTGTGTCCTGGGAGGACATTCAGAGTATCCTCACCGGACCGCACTGGGCAGACTGTCCTCATCCCACATCAGATGGTGATGGAGAAGGAGGACTTCCACCTATGTGATGCAGCTCCCTGCAGAGATGCTGTTCATGGGTAGGGGCTCGCATCCTTCTTGCCTAGGCTGAGTTGCCATGGATCCTTTTCCAGAAGACAGTGTCCACTTGGCCCAGGAGAACTTGCTTTGGACCAGCAACAGTCCGGCCAAGCTGAAGGCAGTCACCTTTCTTGTTCACAGAAAATGGAAGCCAGTTACTATGACAACATCATGGAGCAGCAGCGCCTGGAACCTGAGTTCTTCCGAGTGGGCTTCTATGGCAGGAAGTTTCCTTTCTTTCTTCGGGTGAGTCCCTCAGGTGGTCACAAGCATTTAATATATAATATACGTACGATCCACTTAAGACCTTACTCTTTCCTTTGTGTCTGTGCTACTGAGTACTTCTTTCTAAAGGATGCCCAGTTAATAGAAGGTGTTTGGGTTTATTTGATTGGGCTGGCTACTAACTTCAACTCGGTTTTAGTTGCTCTATTACTCTGCAGCTACCAGGAAAGTACGAGGATAGTTTTCCTACAGAACGTACCATGCTCCTTCAAGAAGTGACCAGGATCTAATCAGGCACTGCAGATGCCTTCCACCTTTTGTCTCTGGTGTGCAGAACCTCCGTTCTCTCTCTTCCCAGCCTACTGCACAAGCATAGCCTTGACCTCAACATGCAGCTTGTGCGTGCATCCAGACTGGAGAACTCTTGGTTTGAAATAACCTAAAGAGTAAGCCCACTTGGCTCCAGGAGCCCAGCAGGGCTGCCAGACACTAAGTGTAGCTATGGAAATCCTCTTCTAGGCAGCCAGTTCTCTGGCCCAGAACAGCTGTAGCCGTTCGTCTCTATCATTTCCCAGAAGGCTGAGCTGTATTGTAAGCGGTGGGAGGAATGGCCAAGCATAGTCCTAGTGATATCAATGGGAGTGGAAGTTAATCTTGATTTACAGAGGCAAGATATGAAATTCCACAAAGAAATAAGCCCATTAAAAAGACAACTTGGAACTGTTCAAGCATAGGTTTGTTGTAAAAAGTATACAGCAAGCCACATTTAAAGAGTTTTTAGTAGAGAAAGAACAAGACAAATTTATATTGAACACACACAATTCAACAAACAACTTTACACTTCAACTGTACAGTCTAAAAGTTAAAGGTCTCAGGAATCCCATTCTGAACTTCAGAGGTTATTTCTGGCACATTTGATGCTTTCTTCCTTTACTGAAAAATAGTTCTAAATCAAACTTAATGAATCCCTTGTGTACTGACTCATTTTTATGGTTTTGTAGAGCTTGAATTTTTATCCAAGCCTCAATATTCTTCAGTCATTGTACTGAGTTTCTTACTTTTGCAAAGTTTGTCAGCAGTCTGAAAGATAATTGAAATGCCCTCCAGAATAGCCAGGATAATTTTGGTATCTTTTGCGTTTAAAAGGTCCATCAACAGTTCTGTTATGCCACAATGAATAAGATATATAATTTGTGAAAATGTTTTGCCACTTACACAGTTGATCGCAACCTGTACAGCTTCCTTGTGTATCTTAAAGTCTAAACTCGGGTGAGGAATAGAACTAGTCCATGACTCAACCCTTTGTACTTGGTTCTGACAGCCAGTTGTGATGCTGACATTTTCCATGTAGTCTCCTTCTGACTAGTGTTACTTTTAAGGCTGGGAAATACAGCAAGTGCTTTGGCATCTAACACAATCTGCATCTGTTCATCTGTCCCAGTGACAGTAATTTCCTATCATTCTTAGTGTGGAAATCAGGATTAGCAGTTAAATAAGTTATAGAAGCTTCACAAGTGAGGGCACAACTTTTTCACTGTCGTTTCACTGTTTATTTGGACCACCTATCAGGCAGGAAGCAGACTAACAGTCATCTGCTAATGCTTCTGGAGCATGTGCAGGAGACAAACTCAAGTAGGAAGAATTATTCAGGAGCATCTATTGGAGGTACAAGATTCTTGCAACAGAGGTTTGAAAGTGTCCAAATAAGACTGTAACCACAGCCAGGCATGGTGGGGCATGCCTGTAATCCCAGCACTTGGGAGGCTGAGGCAGGAGGATCTGTTGCAAGTTCCAGGCCAGCCTGGGCTACAAAGTGAGTTCAAGGCCAGCCTGAATTGCATAGCCAGACCCTGTCTCAAAAAGATTTAAGAAAAGACCGTAACCACATGCTAAAGATGAGATACCAGCAACTGCAAGAAGGACTAACAGTAAGTCAGCTTCACCATGCCTGATAACAAAATACCAGAAAACAAAATCATCATCTGCAAGGGTTCTGAGCGCACATGTTGTTTGCTCACTGATGTGATCATGGGGAGATGCTGACACAGAAAGGAATGCTGGGATAGGACCTCATCCACCACAGCCTGGGTCTGTGCTGGTGTCCCAGAAGCAGTGTTAGCGGGCACAGAAGCAGATCCACGCCGAATGGAGCTACAGTTATTTCTGCCAAAGGACACAAGATTTGGAATCAAGCCAGCTTGGATTATATTATCGAGAGCTGTTTTGTCCCTAGAAAGCAGTTTCCTAGCGTCTTGAGTAGTTTGAAGCTTGCTTTCCAAATTGCTGCTGTTTGTGCCTTTTACAATGTCATGTAGAGATCGGTTTATGGTACCTGGGTATTGCCATTTTCCTCCAGTTGGAGAAATAGCACCATCAGGAAAGAAGCTTACATTTCTCTTTTTGAGCCTCTGGGCACCCCTTCCTAGCTTTCCTCAGCTCCACATTAACTTGTACTTAGCACTGCTGCATATCCATGCTGCCTTCCCCTTGTTCGCCAACCTGTTAAGACAAGCAGTTGCTGAATTAGCATTCTCACTGGCAAGCATGAGTATGAGGCAGAGAGAAAAACCTGTACAGGGAATGCCGTTTCCACAGGAGGTAGTGCAGGGCTTACCTTCAAAACATCCACAGTGGCCCAGCCCCAAGACAGTGTGTGACTTTCTTATTTATTCAGCACAGCCCATAGGCTTCAAGAATAGTCAGCTTAGGCATGTAGGCTGTAATTATTGTTCTCAGGTGATTAAGTGAAGCTGTCCTTATAAATGAGTCCCAGCGTACACTTGAAACATCAGACTACCTCTGATTATCCTTCGTTCCAATGTCTTCATAAGAGTTAGTGTCCCATAAAGCTCAGCAAGCAGTTGAGAAAAATCACAGGATCCCTTCGGTATGTTTGGAATTCCATCTTATTGGAAAAATTGCTTTAGCCAGTGAGCGGCAACAAGCTTGGTATTTTAACAGGATCACATCAAGGTCAACTGGCTAACAGCAGAGGCCAGGATAACCAGTTTCAGACGGGAAATCAGGTCAGGTTACACTTTTCTGGGTAGTAATCATGCTAGACTCAAAGGAAAAGCGATCTAGGAGGGAGCGGGTCATAAGACAAGGACAAGAAGTGTCCTGTACCTGATTGTGACACCCAGGAAGGCTGTAACCTTGTTGCACAGCAGTGTTCTTAGCAGCAGAATATGGATGAGTAAACAGTTCCTTCGGAGAACTAGGGCTCCGTCATCCAGCCCAGGCATTTCAGAAGGGGCAAATCCGCTGCTTCCGTCAGCATGATCATAGAGCAGTAATGGTCATGGCGGTTAGCAAAAGAGGTAAAAGGGGTCATATAAAATTTAGAAATCAGCACCATCTCCAGAAAGCTCTTTGACAAATTAGTGGGCCTAGCATTATAACTTCTATCTCATTTCATCTTTGCAAATTATGATTTACTGTCCTTTTATTATCCTTGTATAGATTTACAGTTTGTATATCATAAACCAAACTTCCCCTAGAACCTCCTCATTTGGGGTATTTCAGGATTGGCCCGGCACCTCACCTCTGACCCTGCCAAGCAGGAATGCTCTCCCATGGCTCGCCTTGGCTCCCACTGTCTCGTGTACAGGGCGAGGGGCACATCTGTAGCTCGGGCTTCTTGGGACTTTCTGACAAGTAGGAAAGACCTGCTTATGAGTAACAGTCTGAATGTTCAGCTGCGGTTTCAGAGGCTCCAGGAATGGAAGATTAAGAAAGGTTATTAGAAAACATTACCCCGCAGTTCATCCCCATTTCCACCCAAAGAACAGTCTCTGCGAGTGGTGATTCATGTGGACAAATTCCACTGCCCTCACCTCATACTGCTTCCCCAGCTGCTCGGTCCATCTGGGGCGAGGGGAACAAATCCAAGTGGTAGTGGCTGTTTGCCTTTTAGATGGCCCAGATGAAGTGCAAAGTAGCGACAGCCAAGTCTGTCTTTTGTGGGGATGCTGGGGTTCTTGCCAGTGCACATGTGAGACCGCCAGTCACCCCGAAGGTCAGTGCTCTGTCTGCCTCTCGCTGGGCCTCCCTGGAGGGTTTGCCTCAGCAGCCCCAGATGCACGGGTGTCTATTACTCCATTTCTCTCAGCTTGGTTGCTCTGGACCATCTGCCTTCCCGGCCCCAAATATGTGGTTGTCTACTAATGCACAAGAGCGCGGGAAACATCCAGTCCTCCTTGGGGGGGCTCCTGTTTTTCTTCATTTGCTCCATGTACAGACACTAGTGAGGAGCATATGTACATGAGTGAATGTGAAAAAGCTCTTATTCTGGGGATGTAGCTAGGGGTGGAGTACTTGACTACCAGGTGCAAGGTCCTAGGTTCAAACCCCTGTGCTAAAAATTCTTTTAAAGTTAATGCCAGTTCTTCACAAGTGTAGTCAGCCCACTGTATCCATGAGTTCCACATCTGTGGGTTGAATCAATTATGGATGGAAAATACGCTTAAAAAATATGCACCTGAACATGTACAGATTTATTTGCTTGTCATTACTCCTTAGACAATATAGTACAACTACTATTTATAGTATTATATTTTGCAAGTAACCTAGAAATAATTTACAGTATACAGGAGGGATGTGTGCAGGTAATGTGAAAATATTATATCATTTTCTATAAGGAGCTTGAACATGCATGGTTCTTCCTACATGCAAGGGCCCCCTGGGACTAGTACTGTGAAGATGCTGTGTGGCACACTATACTTGTCTGCCCATTTTGTGTACCAACCAAGAGATTTAGAGGTGTCTGCCTGCCTGGCAGCCTGCTCCTCTTGACCTCACCCCTCTTCTGGTGTCACCCTTCCATTCTGACTCATCCCAACGCGTGGCCCAGCCACCGTACGTGGTGCATATAAAGGGGCAGAAACCCTGCTCTGAGAAGGCTGAGGTGCCCTGAAGCCTCGCCTGTTTTTGGCCCCACTCAGGAACCACATGGCCAGCCTTCTAGAGTGTCCCTCCCTCCCTCCCTCTCCACTCTCTGCCTGCCTCCTTTTGCCCCTGCCCTTGCCCCTGC
>PVLD010005589.1:0-20000 GCA_004027595.1 Dinomys branickii
GTATAGGAATGCTATTGATTTTTGGGTGTTGACTTTGTATCCAGCTACACTGCTGAATTTGTCAATTAATTCCAGGAGTTTTCTTGTGGAGTTTTTGGGGTCCTCCATGTATAGTATCATGTCATCTGCAAATAGTGATAGTTTGACTTCTTCCTTTCCTATCCTTATTCCTTTTATTTCTCTCTCTTGTCTGATTGCTGTGGTTTGTGCTTCCAGAACTATGTTGAATAAGAGTGGTGACAATGGACATCCTTGTCTTGTTCCTGACTTTAAAGTGAAAGTTTTCAGTTTATGTCCATTTAGTATGATGTTGGCTGTTGGTTTGTCATAGATGGCTTTGATCAGATTGAGGTAGAGGCCATCTATTCCTATTTTTTTCTAAGGCTTTTAACATGAATGCATGTTGGACTTTATCGAAAGCCTTTTCTGCATCTATTGAGATGATCATGTGGTTTTTGTCTTTGGCTGTATTGATATGATGCATTACATTAATTGATTTGCAAATATTGAACCATCCCTGCATTCCTGGAATAAATCCTACCTGGTCGTGGTGTATAATTTTCCTTATGATTCGCTGTAATCTATTTGCTAGTATTTTGTTGAGTATCTTTGCATCTATGTTCATTAGAGAGATTGGCCTATAGTTCTCTTTCTTGGTTGGGTCCTTCTCTGGTTTTCGTATCAGTATGATACTTGCCTCCCGAAATGTGTTAGGGAGAGATGCTTCCTTTTCGATTTCACTGAAGAGTTTGAGGAGTGTTGGCATTAGATCTTCTCTGAATGTTTTATAGAATTCTGCTGTGAATCCATCAGGGCCTGGGCTTTTCTTAGTTGGTAAGATTTTTATGACATCTTCAATCTCGTTAATTGATATTGGGTTGTTCAGCATTTTTGAGTCTTCCTGATTCAATTTTGGTAATTTGTACCTTTCTAGGAATGTGTCCATTTCTTCTGTATTTTCTATCCTATGGGAGTAAAGATTTTGAAAGTAGGTATTAATGATCTCTTGGATTTCTGTGGGATCTGTGGTGATTTCATCCTTTTCATTCCTTATTGCATGAATTTGAGTTCTTTCCCTTCTTTTTTTGATAAGGTTGGCTAGGGGTTTATCAATTTTATTTATTCTCTCGAAGAACCAACTCTTTGATTCACTTATTTTTTGTAAAGTTTTCTTCATCTCGAATGCATTAATTTCTGCCCTGAGTTTTATTATCTCCTCCCTTCTTTGGGCTTTTGGTTTGGCTTGTTGCTCTTTTTCTAAGAGTTTGAGGTGTAGCATTAGGCTATTTATTTTCTGTCTTTCTGTTTTCTTTGTATATGAGTTCATTGCTATAAATTTCCCTCTGAGGACTGCTTTCATTGCATCCCACAGATTCCGGTAGGTTGTATTTGCATTTTCATTTAACTGTAGGTATTTTTTAATTTATTCTTTAACTTCTTGTGTGACCCATTGGTTATTCAGGAGGTTGTTGTCAAATTTCCAAGTGTTTATGCAGTTTTGGGAGTTCCCTTTGTCATTAATTTTCAGTTTCATTGCACTGTGGTCAGATAATATGCATGGGATAACTTCAATTCTTTTGCATTTATGTAGATATGTTCTATGGGCTAGAATGTGGTCAATTTTAGAGAAAGATCCATGTGCAGCTGAGAAAAATGTGTATTCTGATATTGTGGGGTGGAACACTCTGTGTATGTCTACTAAGTCCATTTGTTCACACTTTTGCTTCAGGTCTGTTATTTCTTTGCTGAATTTCTGTCCAGTTGACCTGCCTCTTTGCATCAGAGGGGTGTTTAGGTCCCCCATTAAAATGGTGTTATTAGTTAGTTGATTTTCCACGTCTGTTAAGACTTGACTTGTGAAGTTTGGTGCTCCATTGTTTGGTGCATAAATGTTCAGGATTGTTATCTCTTCCTCTTACAACTTTCCCCTAGCTAGTATGTAATGGCCTTCTTTATCTCTTTTGATTATTTTTGGTTTGAAGTTTACATTGTCTGCAAACATAGTAGCTACCCCTGCTTTTTTCTGGGTACCTGTTGCATGGAGAATTGTTTTCCAACCTTTAACTTTTAGCCTGTGGATTTCCTTTTGAGTAAAATGTGTTTCCTGTATACAGCATATCGTTGGATTGTGTTCCTTAATCCACTCTGCCAATCTTTTCCTTTTGACTGGTGAATTGAGGCCATTTACATTAATGGTTATAATGGTTATATGCTGGCTTATTCTAGTCATGTTATTTACTTGTTGTTTTCCTACTTTTGCTATCTGTTTACTTATTCTGTTTGAGGGTTTATTTCTATTGTTGTTCTTGAGATTGTGGTCATTTTTTTCTCTGTCTAGAATATCTTTTAATGCTTCTTGCAATGCTGGTTTGGCACTCATGAAGTTCTTCAGTTGTTCTTTGTCGTGGAAATATTTTATTTCTCCATTGAATTTGAAGGATAGTTTTGCAGGATACATCAGTCTGGTTTGGAAGCTGTTTTGTCGCAGAATCTGTAATACCTCACTCCAAGCTCTTCTTGATTTCATGGTTTCCGTTGAGAAGTCTGCTGTGATTCTGATGGGCTTTCCTTTATAGGTGATCTGTTTCTTTTCTCTAGCAGCTTTTAATGTTGTGTTCTTTTGCTGGATGTCTGTGATCTTGACTATTATATGTCTGTGTGTGGTTTTCTGTGGGTTATGGCTCTTTGGGGTTCTATATGCCTCGATTAATTGTACTTTAGTATCTTTTACCTTGTTTGGGAAATTTTCTGCTATTATTTCAGCAAATATTCTTTTTATATCATTTGTGTTGTCTCCTGCTGTTTCACTGACTCCTATTACTCAAATATGATTTCGTTTTGCCTCATCTTTCAGCTGTTGGATTGATTTTTCTTGAGTCTTTGATGATTTTATGAGATCCTTTCACTCTCATAAGCTGCCATGCTGTCTTCAAGGTCTGAAATTCAATCTTCGGTTTCATTTAAGCAGTTTTGGAAGCTTTCAATGGAAGTTTTAAATTCCTGGCAATCCCTGTGGACCTGTTTCATTCATGGTAATTCACTCCTAAATTGCTCTTGTAATGTTTCCATTTGTTTCCTATGTTCTTCTATTCTTTTATCTATTTCTTCTCTATGTGTATGGAACATTTCTTCCATTATAGTTTTCAGTTCATTTTTTGTCTGAGAGATTATTGCAGGTATGTGGCTTATTTCTGCTTTAAGCTCTTCTATGACCTGATGGATTTGTTTCTTTATTTCGGATGCAATCGTTTCATAACTTGCAGGTATGTGGCTTCCTAGTTCCCCTGTATCCTCACATCCAGGACTTGTTCTGGGTGGGGTTGAGTTCTGAGACTGCATTTTGTTCTTCTCTCTTCCCATTTTTGGTATCAGTTTCAAATTATTGAGCTATAAATTACCCAGGCAGTTCACCAGGCAAAGGTCTGTTGCAAAGGCTGCTCCAGTGACTCCTTCTCTTTGGGAGAATGTCCCTTAAGCTTTCTGCTGAGAGTTCCGCTCAGTAGGCTTCTCATATGCTGCTTTGTGGGCTGAGCTACTCCCTACCCAGAGACCTGGCTGGGGTGCATAAACAGCCCCCTGCCCTGGGGACCATGCAGGCAGGGGGCTGCTCAGGTGTTCCTCCCTGGGTGGAGCTCCTCCCCCATTGAAAAATCCTGTCGGTGTGCCCAACCAGCTCTCCCGTCCTTGGGTTTGTGCAGGCAGTAGGGCCGCTCAAGTGTACCTCCCTGGGTCGAGCTTCTCTCTGACTCAGAGATACAGTGGCGGCGCGCAATCGGTTCACCCGTTCTGGGCTCCGTGCAGGCAGGAGAGTCCCAAAGTGCTAATATTTCATGCTTCGCCCATGATCCACCACTCTCTGGTGCTTCTCTGCCTCCTCAGTGCTCTTGCAGGAGCCACCAACCGCAGCCGCCACAGTGCCCGTGCTCAGGCCAAGGAGGGCGCTGGCCACAGGGATGGGGACCTGAGCAGGACCCCAGTCCACAGCCCGGATTAGCGCAGCCTGCCCAAGGAGCATGGGCTCTGAGTCCACCCTGCTCCACAGCTGCCAAAAAGCCAATTTTGGGCCGCAGCCGCTGGCGAGCCGCACAGGATCGGGAGATGGGATGGTCCATCCTGCCGCGGGCGCCCTCAGGGTGCACAGACTCGGCTGAGCCACTGCCTGTGCACCATGCTGAGCGCCTCGGGCACCCAGCACTCTGGGCCCACCCGCTCCACACCGTGGCAAATTGAGCCACCCCGCCATGGCTTGGGCAGTGCAGAGCAACACGTTCAGTTGGAATTTTGCAGCCACAGACTCGGCATCCACGCGCGCCGAGCCTGTCTCAAGCTAGAGATCTCCTCTGGGAGGATTCCTCTCTGCTGCTCACCTGGTCGCCATCTTCCCAGAAGTCCTTATCTTTCAGTTTTGAAGGACAGTTTTTAAAAGTATAGATTTTTCGGTTGGTAGATGTTTTCTTGTGTTCTATTCTGTTCTGTTCTGTTTTTTGTCCTTTTGAGATGCGGTCTCGCTATACAGTTGAGGTTAACCTTCAACTGACTTTGCAGCCTAAGCTGGTCTGAAACTTGCAACAATCCCCCTGCCTCAGCCTCCTGAATGCTGGAATTACAGGCATACACCACCATGCCCAGTTTGTTTTTGGTTTTTTAAGTCGTGTCTTTAAACATATCATCTTACCTCTTCTGGTCTACAAGATTTTTTCAAAAAAGATAGATGATAGATGATGGATGGATGGATGGATGGATGGATGGATAGGTAGGTAGATAGGTAGGTAGGTAGGTAGATACCCTTATGAAAATTCCCTTCTACATAATGATATGTGTCTTGGTCACTTTTTTGTCACTGGGACACAACACCTAGCACCAACAAATTAATGTGGGACAGGTTTTAATTCTATGTTAGGTAATTCATATATTTTCATTTCTTTGGCTTTTATTTCTAGAAATGTATTTTGGTCCTTTATTTAGATCATTGCCCTGTTTTGTTTTGTTTGTTGCTGTCATTGCTGCTGTTTCTGTTGTTGCTTATTTTGTTTTTATTTTGTTGGTGTTTGGTTTCTTCTCTAGTTTTTTTCCTCAGGTAATATTGTATTATTAACTGCCACTTGAGAAAAAGAAAAGCAGTCACCTCTCAGCCAGAATGGACTGGCTTCCCTTTGGAGAAGATTAGAAGGATTTGTGGAGGTTTGTTCTTCTTTTCTCCAGAAGATCACCATCTTTCATTTCTCTGGTTCTTATCTTATCTTTTGTGCTCTGGGGTATTCTTTTTTTATTTTAAAAAGAATACTTAAAAAAAGAACAATGACAAAATACAAAAAACAAAGCAAGGACATTAAAATGATATGGGGTTTCAAATCAAATGATACGGATTAACAGTGGCTGTTATGTTACATATGGTCGTCTTCAACCAAGTTGCTCAGATTACCAGATGTAAGAATGGAAGACTGATCAAACCATTAAAGAGAACAAGAAAATAATAATCTTAAAAAACATTAGAGACAATACAGTGTTTCACTAGACAAGATGGTAGGAATTCACCAATGGTTGTTATATTGCATATTGTTGTCTTCACGTAAGTTGCCCAGATTACCAGATATAAGCATGTCTTCTGAAGCAGCAGCACAACACCCAAGTGTGGTTGTTGTTATGAGTGTCCTGCACCCACCTGGATTGTGCTAGACCATTCAAAATCCTAGCTGGAAAGACAGACATTATGCTTCTTGGGTAGCCCCATGAACAGCCATAACATTGCATTGCACTCTTCTCCCACCCCCTCATAGAAAAGCTGAGGCTTTAGTGGGCTCTGTATGCTATGCAGTTGGTGCTGTGGCTCCATGGGACACCATCTGCTACTCTGGTTTCTAGCGGCCTCCAAGCAGGTAGAGTACATCAGGTCCCATCAGGTCTCTGGGACTGATAAGCCAGAAGTTATTCCTTTCAACAGTCCCTAGTAAAATCAGCACACTGGACTTACAGTCCAGCTCTTCCTTTCCCTCTCGTGAACAAGTCCAGGATCAGGAGCCTCCTCTGTGCTATGGAGGGTCTAGAATGAAAGCACAGCTAAGCACACTGGTGCAGCGGCTTTCTTGCTTGATTAGCCCATGAAAGCTTCTTCACTGGTTTCTGCATATTTTACTGAGGCCGTTGGTCCATGTGTTCCTGTGGCATCGATGTCTGCATGGAAGGAAGAAAGGACTAAAGATTTGTATTCTGCTGTCTTGCTGATGTTGCCCTTTAAGTCATTAGCGTGTAAAGACACCATCCAAGCTTGGTGAAGTCAGAAATTGTTGTGTCCTCTGAAATACCTAAATCCTCTCTCAACAATTCTGGTGATTATTCAGGATTCATCCTCTGTTAACCACATAAATACAGTAGTTCTGAAAATTCTTAAGTAAAATAGTTAAATGTATTCAATAAGAAACTGTAGGAATCTGCTGGAATTAGCAAGGCTTCATTCTAGCTTATACCTTGTGCTCTGTGTCTAGCCTGTGGTGCTAATTCCATGGCTAGATATGAATTGCTGTCCTAAACATTGGCTCTGAGTTCATTTTTCTCTCATATAATGAATGTGTTGTCGTGGTGTGCAATAAAAAGTACTCTCAAGGTACACATGAAGTCTGAATGGTAAATTGCCCTTAAGCAAGCTTTCTTTAACTTATGTTTTTGTAGCCTTTATGTCTCTGAGTGATTAATATCATACCACCACCAAAGACTTAGGTCACTCAGCAGTGTAGCTACCATGCTTTAGAAGTCAGTCAGTGGAAAAGCACTTACGTGCTATGAAAATAACATCCACTGCCATGATTAATGAATATTTTTGTCACATAGAATAAAGATGTGGAAAATAAGTATCAGAAGTTAATCTTGCAAATACACACACACACACACACACACACACACACACACACATTTTTCTAAAAGAAAATCAATTGCAAAAGGCAATTTGTCAGAAAACAAAACAGTAATTCATGAAGTGGACCCATGTGAGTTAATGAAAATCCCAGGCACTTAAAAGGATATATTCTATCAGTGAAAGGGTCAAGGAGTGAAATAGGATGACATGCAGTATAAGGGTGGAGTCTTAGATCTAGGCCTATTTGGGTAAAAAGGTGGTCAGCTTTGAAAGGAGAGGCCTTAGTTTCAATGAAGAAATATGCTATCAAGTAAAGAGCGTTAAAAGGGCCAAGCGAAGATGAACAGCTATAAGGTTATAAACAAACTCCAGGAAACCAACATTTAATCTAAATCACCTAATGAAGATGTTTTAAAAGCAAGCCTTCTGTAGTTGCTGTCAACTTTTTAATAATTTTAATGTTTTATTTGAAACCTAAATGATTTTCCTTCCCATTTAATAAACACCATCAGAAAAAATAGGTCACTTGGGATCTTCTTAATCATAAATTGAACTCCTTCTCCTGCTAACCGTTATGCAGTATTGCAGCCTGCACTTTGTACCTATACTTAATAGTTAAAGTAATTGCATTAATACACTAAGGACTATGGGCTAACATATATTTTTAATGTTCTGGACACAAATGCAATCAAAACCTTGTCCTTGCCCTCAGTGCAGACACATTTTAGCAGAATAGGAACAATATTTAAGCAGCTATCCCACCAAAATATTAAACAATACCTAGGGGAAAAAGAGCAATAGTCAATCAAGCTCTGCAAGAGATAGGTTCTCTTCAGAAGTGATATGTCCTCTCAGCTATATCTTGAAATATTAGAATATTTTTTTAAGAAAAGAAGAGTTTGGATTGATACATTTCAGGCCATAGAAACACTGGCATCTAATGCAAAGGGAAGCAGATGAGCCTCAATGCTAAGACTATAAAATGTCAGATTATTATTTCACTTATATTCATTCATTCATTTGTTTTGGGAAGGAAGCAGGAGCTGCAGAGTAAAGGGTAAGAGAAAAAATGCCCGAGAGGTATATGAGAATATGGCTGTGCTAGGTCTTCAGTCTTAAATAATGAATTTGGACTTTATTCAATATGCAGTGGAAGATTTCCAGAGAATTTAGAGCTATTATTTCCTTTCTCTTTGGAAAGAGGGAGACAGTGAGAAAATAGGAATCTGACAAAAAAGGTTAAGTGAGAAAAATTACATGAAAAACTAATAGCTCTTTGTGATTTTTGACTTGCTATTTACAAATATTTAGCCTGAAGCATTTAATTTAGCCTTGTAACAGGCTCATAATGTAGTAAAAAGCAGTAGCAACATGATGGAAGAAACACCCTAATAACAGCCTATATGGTAACTTTTCTTTTGAATATTAATTTTTAAAATTTAGCATTTTGTACATACACAAGAAGCTGGATTGGACTAAGCAATCATTCATTAAGTTTAAACAGTTTTTCTTAACAATGTAGTAATAAATCCTAAATCATAAAAATTAAATTTTCAATACATTGCTAGCTATTTAAAAAACTCTCAACATTACTATATATTTATAATTTAAAATCCAGTTCCTATGGAATAGTTTCATAAGTTCTCTAAAACTTTAGGAGTTCTCTGTACAAGGGATAGAGCAATTATTAGATTCAACAAATATTTAGCCAGTTGGATAACTTTTCTTCTGAGAGTTTGAGAATGGCTTGAGACACATATTTGAGGTAAAGCTACAGTCTTGAATCTTATAACACTGAAAAGATTAATTCTTTTCAAGTTGACAGCTGATGAAAGTGCATAAACATCTTGAATCTAGAACATCCTGTCAATAGAATGTGAACCAAATAATTTTGAGTGAGAGCCACAAAATGAAGGAATCAGCACGGACTACCCTGGCCCCCTTCTTTCCAATTTATTCAATCTGTTTGGTCTTGACAACATTGGACACTCAGGTTGACAGCTGACAACATTTTCAGCACATTGCAGATTCACAGCTCAATGGGGGCCACTTAGAATCCTGTTGTTGATGCTCTGTGAAGGATAAGGGTGCTGTAGCTTTTAACATTTGTATAAAAGGGGGAACAAAGAAGTGATTTCTTGTAAAACTCACTTCATGACTTTGTCAGGATGGGTTTTCCATAGTTCACTGTCTTCTGTTGCTCATTAGCAAAAGTATTTTCTTGGGTCAGTGCGACATGGCCAGTGTTAGAGTGCAGAGCTCCTGCAGCTCATGTCTCTCATGCATGAAATGACAGAATGAGAAGTCAGCTGTTAGGCAGGAATACGTGTCTTCTGCTATTTGCCAAGAGTTGAGATTAAATCACCTCTTTATCTCTCATTCAAATTGATTTTTAAAACTCCATTTGTGATTTTTCAAAAGAAAATAAAGTACTAAAAGGCTATATTTGCATGATTTGTTCTAAGAGATTTCTGGATAAAATTTCATCTTCAGATTTGCATAAAGGGTTTCTAGACCTAGCGTACATGTACAGGTTGCAAATTTTCTCTAATAGCAATCATTTTTCCTAAAATGCTATGTCTATGTATTTATCATAATTTTCTAAATTCATCAAGGCCTCAGTTACTCTGACCTCTCCTTGAAAATGCATTTTTTTGTCCATGACAAATGTGTCAGCATAAATGTACTGCCTTTTCCTGCATGTCCTGTCACAAGGTAGATGGGGAACTAAACATAATTTGCTTACCTAAACCAAGAGCTATGTCTTTGCATCTAGCTAGGAATTGTGTTGCTGTCTTAATTAAGAGGCATTAACGCTAAACCTCATTTTTCCCATCTGAAAAAGGAAGATAAGAATGAGCCCTACCGCTCAGTTTAGCACACACCTAGTAAGCACTCGTTAAGTATCAGTAAAGGTGGGCCTGTCAGCGAGCTCCCAATTAGAGGAAGGGTAAGAACAGACTACACAATTAGGACACCTAGACTCCAAGCAAAGCCCATGATGCTGTGAATGTAGAATGAGATCAGGAAATAAATCTTGAGGGACACTAGAAACTGGGCAAAGGAGGAAACAGTAGAGTAGATGAAGAAATCAACTCATAGGCAAGGACATGAAGTCATGCCAGCGCAAAGCAAATTCCGATTCAAATGGGTGGGGACAGTAAGGTGAAATGCTTACAAGCATTTATTTGGATGTCTGCCATGTCCAGCACAGCCCCCAAACTTTGTTGAGGGGCAGAAGATGGAAGATCAAGAAATGAAGAGTCAGAAAACAGAGAGCCGAGGTCAGGTAGAACGGTCTCTCCCGATGGGAGAAAAAACTGCCCAGACCACAGCGTACTTACCTATGCACTTGGCAGGTTGATGTCACGTGACAGCCCTCTGCCTATCAGCTTGTTTGCTCGGATTGTCTTGGGCTCTCAGTGTTCTCAGGGGGCCTTGCTTTAGCATATGTGATCCATCTCCAGCTTCAGTTGCTCCCCTAAGATCTCTTCATAAGTAAAAAATGATCTCGTGAGGGACTTACTAGTTTTACTTTTATTATTTATAATTATTGCCAATGAATTTGAACAGTCTGCCAGGGTCCGCAGTGCACACTTTAAGCAAAATATTCAGGATAAATATCCATTTCTGTCTTTTATAGATAGGTAGCTATTTTGTCAAAATACTGATATTAGTATAATTTATGCTGTCTTTCACTAATATTCATTGCACTTAAATTGCAAATTCATCTGCCTCTTCATCCAATAGCTCCTAAGAATGCTTTCAATCAGATCTATCAGTGATGTGTGACCTGAATATATCTTTGCTGTACAAGACCATGTAATTTGCTCTAGGATTTTCCCAGCGAATACTTTGTCTCTTTGGTTGACCTTCACATACTATCATTCTTATAAACTATAAATCATAATCAATTTGTGTCTTTGGCTACTTTCAAGGCTTCTCCCTTAATTGAATAAACTAGAAAGCCCTTAAATCCTTGATAACAAATAAGTTTTCCAATGGTGTATGATTGCCCCCTAGACAGCTGAAGCAGAACTTATAGAATCTATTTATCTTTCTATTCTACTTTATTTCTTGATATAGATAAGCAAAATTAATTTTATTACAAATATAAAAATATAGAGAGAATATATCTTATTGGTTCTACAACTCTCTCTCTATATATATAATATGTATATTTGTATATATAGTTGGTCATATATTTGGATTAAGATATGTGTTAAAGATATGGGTTTACATGATTATGTATGCTGAAAGGCCCACAATCTGCTGTCCTTGATTTGGATACCCAGAAAAGCCAATTCATGGACCTGAGAGATGGAAAACCAATGACGTAGATTCGACATTTGAAGGTCCAAGAATCAGAAGCATCAAGGACACAAGGAGCTTGATGTCCCTACTAAGTTAACCAAAAAGAGGAAAAGCAAATCCAACTTTTCAGGCCCTCTTTACAATGTTCACGCCCTCGAGGATTAGATGACACCTGCTACACTGGCAAGGGCCATCTACTTCACTCATCCCAGCCATACAAGTGGTAATTTCTTCAAGAGTCATTCTCAAAGACACATCCACAAGTAATGTTTCATCACACATCCGAGCATCCCTTCTTTTAATTGATGACTCAAAAGTTAATTATCACAATAATCACAGATATGCATGATCTTAAAGATACGGTCGTTCTGGATACAAATGATTCCAACACTTAAAATATAATTATATCTAAACATAAAGTATATACTTTCCTATTCGGTGGGCCTTTGCTATCACATTTCTTTAAAATGGAATACTCAGCATGCAGCAGAATGATTCACATCAGTCTTTTAACTCTTCTTAGTTAGCAATAACAGGGATATAACACATTCAATTTGTGCTTCAAAACAATAATTGAGATCATGTATTTGTTCTAGTCAGAAGAGACTTTATTGCCTAAACTGCAATATTTATGAGGATAAGGGGAACCTATTAATATTCCAGGGCAATCAATGTAAATGATGTTCATCCTAGATCACTAAGAATGGTCACTGTAGAATAAGAAAGAGCAACTCATTTTAATCCACCTATCTCTCGTATGTGTGTGTGTGTGTGTGTGTGTGTGTGTGTTCTACAAAAACAGAAATGTATGAAAGGAGTTTAAAATGCATATGCCTGTAACATAGAAACTTTGTTCACTACTTTTTTATTTATATAAATTATATTCCACTGTTCCACATTTGTAGTTTCATAATTTACACCCTAATGGATTAGGTTCCACTCAAAATAAAGTTACTCTGTAATGGTAGAAATGCAGCAACTAGAGAGATCTTTCACCTCTTTCTGTTACTGAGCTGTCTTGCAGAACATACGGGAGTTACAGGGAATTTAATTATACCCTAAGTGACCAAAGTGAATAAAATGTTTCTCCACCCCCACAGTACAGTCTCCTCAAGTGATACGCAAGGTCTTCATGACATAAAAAGAACAGGATAATTTACCTTACTCTATCAATCAGTCCATTGGTTTTTGCTGTTATTTTAATTTAAATTTTATTTTCCCTGCATTCATTATGAGTAGGGTATCATTTTATACATGGAACCGAAACTTAATTCATTAGTGAATACTTAGTGCATATTGCTTGGGTTTTGACATTTTATCTTCCTCATCTGTTTGTTATTTCAGAATGCCACAATAATAGATTGGGTGCCTTAAATATTCATTTTCCTCTTGGTAAGATGTTTGAGAGCATTATTGTAAAGGCAGAAAAATGCACAGCATGCTTCTCAAACTTTCTAATTGACCAAGTAACCAAATAATAAATTGTGTTAAATTGCAGAGTCACAGAATCCTAGATGCTGTGACAATGCAAGAAGTCATCTGCTTAAATCTACCAGCAGATGAAGCAAGCAGGAGCAGCGGCAGGTTCTCAGCGTGATGAAGTAGATCATTAGTTCTGTAATTACCCCCGTACCTCATCTCACCTGGCTCTGCATTAACACATCCTCTTCGTCTACGTCCTTGTCATTCCCTGTAACAATAAAGTTTAAAATCAGCTTTTAATAAATTTGTCTATAAATATTTTCAGGTAATAAAAATAAAGCAACATATCACCATTGGGATTCAAACTATTGTTTCCATGTCAAAGAGTTGTGTGCAATTTTTTTGTTGTAATGACTTCTGAGTAGTACTGTAAAATGTTGGAAATAAGGACATATATTTACCCTGTATTCTCACATAAATGTAGCCCACTCAGTTCTCAGAGAAAAGGTACAAGTAACCTTCCCCCATATGAGTATCCTTTTGTGTTACCGCTTCCTTCATTACGGAACCCCTTTAGCTTTTAGATTAGTGTAGATCTAATCACAGGAACTAAAGATAATTTTCCCTAGGAATTTCGTACCAAAATTTCTACTGCTATAGTTCGGGTCTGGGTTGTCGCTCAAAAGCATATGAACTAAAAACTTGGATACCAGCCCAGCCTATGGCACTAAAGTGGTGAACTTTTAGGCGATGAGATCTAGTGGAAAGAAATGAGGTCATAGTGGCTGTGACCCTGAAAAAGACACTGAGACCCAGGCCCATTTCCTTTTCTCCCTGTTTCCTGACAACCCTGTGGTACAGACCTCCTGCACCAGATCACTTTGCCTTGATAAACTGTGTTATACCACTGGCCCAAAGCAACAGGTCCAAGTGACCATAGATTGAACTTTCTGTGAGCCAAAATAAACTTTTCCTCACTTTAAGCTGACATATCTAGGTAGTTTTCACAGAAAAGGAGAGCTGACATATACACCAAAGCAAAGTTATCTGTAGTGAAATTTTAAACAACAAACTATTTTTTCCTTTTTTTGTGGTACCAGGGGTCACACTGAGGACCTTGCACCTGCCAGGCAGGTGTTTATTCCACTGAGCTCTATCTCCAGGCCTATAGTGAAATTTTAAATTAAAAACAAATACAATGGCTCTCTTCAGAATTATCTTACTCAATTATAACATTCATATTATATATAGCAAATACCACATTGTACATTTGAAAAGTTATTTATATTAATTTAAGAAATAATTTATGGTTTTTCTTAATGATAGTAGTCCCATATTTCAAAATGGAAATAAAACTAAAACTCATAATCATAAAACTGTTTTATGTAACATGATATTCACCAAATAACTCATTTCAGTGACAGAATTTCAATGATTGAAATCAAAGACATTGTTACATTACTAAATAATATACATAAACATAATTGATTAGTGGAAAAAATTTATGAATATACCTTTAAAAGAGATGGTCACCTGATAAATTATACAAGCTCTTTGGGAATGTCACAATCCTGCTTTACAAAGTAGTCTGTAAATGGAAAACAGAGCACAAATGCCTTGTCATGGGCTCTCCATGAATTCATCTACAAGGCATAAATATTGACTTAATTACCAAGAGGCCCATGATCAGCAGAAGGTGTTAGAAACCCAGTGGATTTTAGCTGGAAAAAAAAAACACATGCGAATGGTTAGCATTTCAATCATTGAATGATTAATTAAATACAACTTTACAAAGATGGTACCCTTATAAAACCCTGTTCAGCTAGTCTCTGCTTAGCCCCTGCCAAATTAATAAAATCATTTTAACACTCTGAAAACTGTAGCACTAAAAAGAAGTAGGTCACTGACTTGTCAGAGCACTAAATATTTTATGTCTCTTCCTTTTGACTAACATCTTGCTAATGACGTAGGTGAAGTTTCCCATTATGTCACCACTCTAAGACTGGAGAGTGAAAAAGCCACAGAGGGGGGCAAAGAGCACAGAGGAGAAAAGTCAGGAGGGGCAAAGAAAGGACACAAATGCTAACATTGCTTTTTTTTCCTTACCTTTCCTCTTTTCTACCAGTTACCTCAGTGCAGCTGAATATTAATTCTACATATGGAGAAAGGATTTAGTTTCATTTTGTTGTTCAGAAACATAAGAAAGAAAGAAAGAAAGAAAGAAAGAAAGAAAGAAAGAAAGAAAGAAAGAAAGAAAGAAAGAAAGAAAGAAAAGAAGAGAGGAAGGGAGGGAGGGGAGAAAAACAAGGAACAAAGCCAGGCGCGCCCGGGAGTGGCTCAGCAGCACAGCGCCTGCCTAGACAAACAAAACCAGAAGGAGACATACAGGAAGACAGAAACCGTCAACAAAAGTCAAATCATTTGTTTGTCTCTGATACAGACAATCATCAATCACTGCCAGTCATCTGATCTTTCATGACAACCTAAAATTGAATACACTAATGACAGAAAGGCTCTATATTCAGTGAATTTTCAAAACTTTTGCAAGACAATTTTTCTTGGTAACAGTTTTATTATAAATTGAGAAATTATTTTACTCTATACTCTGTTGAATCTTTTAACATTTGTTTTTCATTTGCAAAGTGAGTGTCTTGTCAAACCACTTTAAACAAGTTACTATGACTATTTATTCTCCAATGTAAGGGTCCTAATGACAATTTGGTCTTGCATCCTTCTTTTAAGCAAAAAATATAGGTTTAGAACAAAAAATTGTTGTCAAACTATTGGTTGTATACTAAGAGTGAGGAAAATAGTTCTATACCTGGAACTTAGGCCATACTTCTTTATTTGTTTTAGATTTTTAAATGTCCAAACACTGAAATAACTACTTAATTCCTAGTTAGTTGAACTAACAGAATTTTGACTACCTAAAAATTATATTGCCTAACACTAGGAATTACTTTTAAGAGCTCTAATTTAGAAGAGATTATTTTCAGGAATTATACATTGAAAGAATCCCATACACATATTTCAGCATCATTTCATTTTAAAGAAACATAATTTAAAATAATATTTGAAAGCTAAATTGTATTTGTGTATTAAACAAATCACGGATAGACACAGTGATGCACATCTACATTCCCAGCTATCTGACACAGTAGGGCTGGAGGATGCCAGCTTTGAAGCCAACCTGGGCAACTTAGCAAGACCCTGTATCAAAATTTAAAAACTAATGGCTCAGGATTTACCTCAGTTGATAGAACCTTTGTTGCCTAGCAGGTATGAGATCCCCAGTTTGATCCCGTTAACTCACACACAAACATGCACACACTCTCAAACACACACACGCACAGCCATGCACACACAATCACAAACAGAAATACATTCACCAGAATTTTAAAGTAAAAAATTCAATAAAAGAACACTCTTGAAGCTCCAGTGGCGCAATTGGTTAGCGCGCGGTACTTCTATAAAAGAACACTCTTTAAAGATGACAGATAATTATGCATAATTTTCATTAGGCTATTTTTAAACGTGAATCTAAGTCTTTAACTTTGAAAAGAGAAGGTTCAAATTCTCTGCCGCTACACTCTCTCCACCCTACTATTGGCACAAATTTGAGGGAAGACTGTCTTTCAAGACAGACTCTGTCCTCACAAATAAACTGATGCCAAGGCATGTAAACGCACAGAAAATAGTCACCTGAACCTCCCCTTTATAGTGACTCATAATGTCTCAAGAATTCCCTGATAAAAATTTTAGCTCAATATTGTATGTTTCGAACTTCACCGTTACATAAAACTAGTTACATTGTCTTACCTATTCTCCCTGAGCGTCTCGGCGGCTCCGTGGGCTCCTGACCTGCTTTTCATAACCACACTCAGTTTTGCCTTCAGTGCAGCTCTTTTTCCTATTGCTGCTGATGCTGTGTCATCCACCGCAATACCAAATCCGGGAACCACACGATAACCAAAACTGCTCCTCATCCTAGGCAGTGCAAGCAGCACACTGACTTCACTGCACTGGATTTTCCCTTGTGTTTTTCCTCTGGTCTCTTTCCACATAACTACCGCTTTAATTAAGGTCCGTTTATCTCCTGCCAACATTTCCAATAACTAACATGTCTTTTAGAAAGTCAGCTTCTTAAACGTATTTCCTAGTTTGACAAATGGTATTACATCTAGTTCACAGGCTTGTGGTAACAATTAAATGCGGCTATTTGTGTGAAGGCCTGGAAGTACAGGACTGGAGGCTGGGCGGACACTCCACCT
This sequence comes from Dinomys branickii, assembly GCA_004027595.1. Taxonomy (NCBI): domain Eukaryota; kingdom Metazoa; phylum Chordata; class Mammalia; order Rodentia; family Dinomyidae; genus Dinomys; species Dinomys branickii. The sequence continues at coordinate 16,858 of PVLD010005589.1, forward strand.
GTGAACTGTTCCTACTCTGTTTTCACTGCTAATAATGCAATGTCTTCTCTGCTACAAAATCAGCTTCTTAAAAGAAAAAAATGCAGTTTCTTGGACCATCTTTATAGCACATCACCATACAACCTTCAGTCTATACGAAGCAATTTCTAAACATTTACCAAATTTTACAAAAAGGATAAAAATATAAAAATGAAAAATAAAATTAGACACCCCTAACTCTATCTTTATGACATCTTCCTTTTTAACACAATCTGTTGAATTATTTTATAATATCATTAAGAAATCAATGATGGTTGAGAGTTCTAAAGGACGAGGTGGTGGGTGGCAAGAACAATACAACATATTCTTTCTTCCTGTTATCTCCTTCTTTCAGATGAATGAACATTTATGTCCATAAATTTATCCACTGAGATGTGGAAAGGAGAATCACTTTCTTCGCAAAGTAAACACACTGATGAAATTTGCAGGCTATGGGAAGGCGTAGTCCGCCCCTTTAGAAATGCTTGTCCTTTACAAGCAATGCTTCATCTACAGTTCTGAGTCACATTATCAGTTATCAAAGCCCAATTGCAAGATAAATTTTATATTATTAATGTCCTACATACAATGTCTTTCTTTTCATTTATTTACACCACTCATGCTCCATTTAGCAATGTCTCTCTGCTCAGAAATGTACACTTGTCACTTGTAAAAGATTCATAATTATTTTATTTTTTGTAAAGAAGTGAGAAAAGAGTCTGAAAACTAGAATTGATGACATGATAGTACTTGAGGAAGATGCAGTCGGTATAAAATATCCAGTTGTGCTAAGATGCATTCATCAATTAAGTGCACAGACAACAATGCCCATTTTTCATTAACCTGTCAAAGACAAGAGAACTTGGAAAAAGTCAGGGGAAGGTAGTTGATTTATAACCTGTGAGGTTTTATGTTCAAGAACAAACGTGGCATAAAAACACTACATCAACCTGATATTTTAAAAAAATCTTTGATATTTTGGTGCTTCAGTGAATTATTGAAACACAGTATGTGGCTAACATAAAATTAAAAAGTACCAAATTATACTCTATTTCAAATATGTTTTTGAACAAGTACCAGGACCAGGCAGAGCGTATCTATCCTCGCATTTTATAAATGAGAAAAATGAGACCCAAACATATTTTAAATTCCTGTATCTGAAGTCAGATTGACAGGAGAGTTTAAGCCTAGAGGCTGTGTTAACATATGTATTGCTATTACCATTGTACCTTTCTTTAAGTTTAGACTTTATTTTTTCTTTTACTGGTACATTATAGATATAAATAATGAAAACATTCATCATAGGGGATTAGTGCCTGTACATGGTGGTATATCTTGCTTTTATTCCTATTCCTCAAAGCAAGTTCCATCCATCTTTGGGCAGGAGCGCATGGTATTAATGTTTCTGTAGACGCTGCTAAGCTAAACATAACAAGCATATTCACTGATAAATTTCCATTCATAATGTTGATGACACTAGCTTATGAAAAGGAAAAAATTTAATTTATCAAGCAGCAGCAAAACAAAGTACTGAGCGTTACAATGATTTCCTGTACAACATAAATTTAAGACTATTCAGAGTGGTTTACTAAAGAAGGATTTGAAAGGTGGTCAATGTTCCAGAGTTCTCTGCTAAGCAGAGTTCTACTCTCTCCCATTTTGGGAAGCTCCAGATGAGCTCTCACGGTTGCAATTGCATGGCCATAGTTGCAGTTGCACCTCACTAAATCTAATGATTTCTTGGCCACTGGTAGAAGGGGTTTCCTATGCATGCTAGCAAGGCTCTTCCGAATTGGTTACTTTTTATCTACACCTGACTACTACTCACCTGTAAGTGAACTTTTTAGTTAGTTGTTTTGGTTTCTAATTACAACACAAATTATTATGTTTTATATATCTCCAAACATTCTTCTTGTCAAATAACCTTCCAATCAGTGTAGCATTCCACTGAATATTCACTCCACACATAGTAATTCAAAGTTAGCAATAATGGAATCAATGAATGAATGATTTGAAAGGTTTTAAGATATAAAACAAATTTATAACAGCAGAAATGTGTTAACTCTATTTTAGTAAAATATGTAACTTTATTACTTGCCAGACACGTGGATTCTTGTTGATTTCAATGACGTGTAAGTAGTATAATCACCATATGTTGGTGAGATTTAACTTTTAATATCATCCTTTCTTTGAGCTAGGTTGAAACTTATTATAAAGAAAAATTATTTCTCAGCTCCCCCAAATCCTGTTAAAACTCTGTAAGATAATCATAAAATTAAGTTCATAGATAATAATAATACTTTACATATTTATAATGCTCTACACACTAATTTATAGAATTTCTTGAAAATGATATTATTTGATCTTAAGAGCTGTTTTTACACTACACAAATCAAGTAAACGTATATGATCTTTAGCTGTTATTTCAAATTAAAAAATCTTTGAAGACTAAAATTTTCTAATTTGTTCCCAAAACTCATCTGAATGAAAACTATCTTGAACTTTTGTAACACTGTTTCTAGATCTTAGTTTTCTCACTTAGTATAAATATTCACAAATCATTGACTATATATATTACCACGTGCTTTGTGGTGAGCTCCTGCTCTAGATTCTATTTAGTGTTAAAGAATATATGATGCATACCTTACATGATTTTTCTAAATTTGACTCTAACCACAACTGGATCTGCAGATTTTGGAAATTCCTCATGGATCACTATAAATATTCCCAACTGAATGAGGACAGTGTTCCTGGTAATTAAAGTAGCTCAACTGAGGCCACCCTTCAGAATAATTTCCATTTCAGGTCCAGTAGTTTAATGACTTTCTTCATGAACATATTTGCTAGATAAAGTTTTTCATTCTGCACAATAAATACTTAAGCAAACATTTTAAAACCCAGTAACATTTGCAAGTATAGTACTTGTTTAAAACAAGTTGGGGCAAAATATGATTTTTTTTTCATTCTCATATACATTGGAATATTGTCAACCTACTGGCAAAGCCATGAGGAAAAAACACAACTTTTTACGTCTATCACTTATTACATTGATAGTCTTTTGAGAATCTAAGTGGTAGAGGCTGAAGTTGTAGCCTAATGATAGAGCACATGCCTAGCATATGAGA